>LFMI01000031.1:0-28224 GCA_001050175.1 Trichoderma parareesei | reverse complement strand
CAAAACCCCCCCCCCCCCCCCCCCCCTGGCTCGCCACGACCATGTGACGTCCGGATTTTCTCAGTGCGACTCAGTTGTCCGTATTCGTCTGTTATATATTGAACGCCCTACCCTCTGTGCTACTGGAGCACTCTGGTGCTGCTTGTCCGTCCCGCCATCGTCACTCGGAGGTGTCCATAGTCAAGCTCCAGTCATTGTTCTTCCTCTCTACACTACTCATCCCCCTATACCACAATGACTGACGACATCGCCCGGGCCAATGACCCGGCCCTCGAGGCCGAGAAGCAAAACATCGAGAACCTCGAGCATGTCATCTCCAGCGACGTGGTCAAGTCTCATCCCGCCGCGGCCATGGACCCTGTGCGACGAGCTGAGGTCGAGAAGAGCCTCAAGCGGAAACTCGACCTGCGCTGCTCGCTCTTCATCCTCATCTACATCATGAACTACCTGGATCGCAACAACATTGGTGCCGCCCGTCTCAAGGGCCTGCAGGCAGATCTCAACCTCGACGACACCCAGTATGCGACATGTCTCAGCATCTTGTATGTTGGATACATTCTCATGCAGGTCCCGTCCAACATGTTCATCAACCGCATCACCCGCCCCTCACTCTACATCTCCTGCGCCATGATCGTCTGGGGTCTCATCTCGACCCTTTCTGGCATTGCCAATGACTTCAAGGGCCTGGTTGTGATCCGCTTCTTCCTGGGCTTCGTCGAGGCAGCTTTTTTGCCTGGCGCTCTGCTTATTCTGTCAAAGTGGTACACGCGCCGCGAATTGACCACCCGCAATGCCCTCCTCTTCTGCGGCAACCTCATCTCCAACGCCTTCTCCTCGTTGGTCGCGGCTGGCGTCCTGTCAAACATGCAAGGTGTCCTGGGCCACGCTGCGTGGCGATGGCTGTTCTTCATTGAGGGTGCTGCCACCATGGCCATTGCCCTGTCGGCTGCCTTTATTCTGCCCGATCTGCCCACGAATGCGCGCGGGTTCACCGAGGAGGAGAAGCAGGTTGCCCAGCTGCGTATGCTGGAGGATGTCGGCGAGGCTGATGCGGATTCCACCGAGCAGGGTGTCTTTGACGGCCTCATCATGTGCGGCAAGGACGTCAAGGTGTACCTGATGATGTTTACGCTTACGGCGTACGTCGTTGGTCTTTCGTTCAATGCCTTCTTCGTAAGTCTAGCTATCGCATCTCGTTTGAACTTTGCAAAAGAAACTAACACCGCTGCCTCATAGCCTACTTTGACTGGAACCCTGGGTTTTGCCTACGTCCCCACGCTCTTGATGAGCTCTCCCCCTTGGGTCTTTGCCTGTCTCGTCTCCCTCGTCGTATCCTGGAACGCCGATCGAACGCAAGAAAAGGTGAGCCATCGAAATCCTCTCATGCACAAGATTTTACCATAAGACTAACCCGATCATTCCAGTTCTGGCACATCACCGTCCCCATCATCATGGGCATCATCGGTTTCGTCATCTCCATGTCTACCCTCAACGTCGCTGCCCGCTACGTCGCCCTCTTTCTGCAGGCCAGTTCCTACGCTGGATTCATCGTCTTCTATAGCTGGATCAGCTCTTCGTTCCCCCGTCCTCCCGCCAAGCGCGCCGTCGCCATTGCCATGGTCAACGCTTTCAGTCAGCTCGGAAACGTCGCTGGTTCGTACGTCTGGGATCTGTCCGAGAACGGCTACCGCAAGAGCTATGGCATTGTCTTGGCCATGTTTGGAGTTACCATTGTCGGCAACTTCTTGTTCAAGATGATCCTGACCAACCTCAACAAGAAGCTTGAGGCGGGCGAGGTGGCCTGGGAGGCCAAGCCGGATGTTCTGGAGAAGACTGCGCATGCCGAGATGGAGGACATCGACGAGGCTCTGCGGATGAGAAAGGGGTTCCGATACCTTGTATAATTTTTTGTACGATGCTTATGAGGCAAAGAGTTAAAGAGCGGCGCAGGGTGGCGCGAGTTGTAATGCAGCAAAGTCTTCTCAGGAGGAGATTGTATACCACGTTATGATTATGGCACCAAAAAGAAATGAAATGAACATTACTTCGTTATTAACTACTCTTACTCATATGAGAAGTTCCTGATGAGAATCCATGACCGCTACAGCTTAACAGTGGTGGCCTTGATATTCTTGCCGCTGATCTGAATCTTGTCACCGCTTCCATCCCATCCACCAACCTCAAGCTGAAGCTTCTCATGCGGCCACAAAGTAACATAATTGTCAGACCAAGAGACAGGGTTCACATCGTTACCCTTGCTGTCCACCAGCGTCAGGCGGATGAAAACAGCCGGCACCGACGACTTGTTCTCAAGCGCGACTGTGCGAGTCTGCGATCCCGGTATTCCTGGCAGATGCTTGCCGCCGCTTGTCGTCACAGAGACCTGGGCAATAGCCAGGGTGTTGAGAGGAGTGTAATCCACAAACTTGCTGACTGGGGTGTAATACCAAGTCGACTCGTCCCAGTTGAGCTCGTCGATCGTCTTGGTAACCCAGTAGACATTGCGGCTCAACACACTGCCCTTTTCATCGGAGAGGACAAGGCGCAAAAATGCAACGCTGGATAGCTTGTTGATGTCACTCGAGATATCCATGGCCTTGAAGCCCGAGTTGGCCTTGGTGCTGACCTGAACCAACTTCTTTGCAATTTGCTTTCCGTTCATGTCAATGAGCTCGACATTGATGTTCCGCGAGCCTGTCTGGTAGAGCGAGTGGTTGATGACCCAAATCTCCTTCTTCTGGTAGTTGTACGCGACGTGCTCGATGCGGGAGCCGACCTTGGTGCCAAAGTAAGAGCCGGCAGGGTGAAGGTAGTAATCAAATTGATTCCAGTGAAGACTCGGCCAGGCGTTATTGAGCATCCAGTAGATGACACCGGTTGCAGGGCGGCTGGCTGTCCACAGAGCGCCAAAACCCTCGTACTGAGCTCTTGTCGCTTCGTAGTCCATCATCTGAGCTTTCATTAAGTAGTCATCTAGAGAAGTCGGCGCACCGTAGCGCTTCCAGAGGCCTTGGTTGTAGATCTTGCGGTTGTAGAACGACGAAGCGTTGGTGGACATGTGGAAGAGATTCTTGTTAGGATTCTTCCACAGATCATCCAGGTCGCTCTGGTTGAGGAATCTCTTGAGTGAACTAAGCTCGGGGGTACCAACACCAGCTCCCAGCTCAGAGCCAAAGCCAAAGGCAGCTCCCAGGCGGTCTTCAGAAGGCTCAACGTCGTACCAGTAGTTGGGTGGCACCCAGTCATACGGACCGTCCATCTTCATTCCTCCAGGGCCAAGGAGAGCTGGGAAGCCGCGCTTGGAAGCAGAAGCAATGATGGGCGTCTGCCAGCCGGCATTCTTCAGGGCATTGGCATAGAGGACAACGGCCTCGTCGTTGGGCCAGAAATCGCTTCCAACGAGGAAGGTCAGCACACTAGGATGGGGCTGCATCATTGCGGCCTCGTGAATCATGCTATAGTTGGCGGTCTCATAGTCGTTCGCATCCCACACGGGTGGGGGGAAAATGGCGAGTTCGTCGTTGTAAGCCCAAGCCTCCCACTTATCGCAGCATTCCCAGCCTGGCATCACCATTAGGCCATATTCGTCGCAAATCTCGTACAGCTCGGGGTGTTCCATCTTGCCCTCTAGGCGAATCGTGTTCTGGTGCATATCAAGCATATACTCGACAATGCGAGTGAATCGCTCGCTATCCCATCGAAGGAACATGTCAGCTCCGTAGCCACCGCCGATGACTTGGAAGGGGTGGCCGTTGACGCTGTACTGGGTGTCGTTGAACTGATTGACGAAAGAAGTGACTTTTCGAACACCGAATTTGGTCTGAGCTGTGTCTGAAATAGCTCCCTTTACAGAGAAAGTAACCTCGGCGGTATACAGAGGCTGGTCACCCCATTGCTTGGGCCACCAGATGCTGGGCGTCTTGATAGTCTGTGTGAATTGGACCAGCTTCTTCTCGCCAGGGGCTAGCTTGATCGTCTGCTTTAGAGCCTCTCCGCTGCAAGAGTTGCCCGAGATGACGGCTGCAGCGTCAAACTCAACGGCATGACTCTCCAGATTCTGGGCCTCGGCACGGACAGTCACCTTGGCAGGGCTCTTCTCGACAGGGACATCAATGTCAACAAGAACACTGACTGGGCCCATGGAGACTGATCCGGTCTCCTTAACGGTAATATCACGCCAGATTCCGGAGCCGTTATCGCTTGGATAGGGGTTCCAGTCGACGTATCCGAGGGCAAAGTCGTAGAGGTAGTCTGTCGGGTAGACTTGGACAAGCAGGGCATTTTCCTTGGCCGCAAGGTTGGTGATGTCGTAGGTGCGGCCGGCATAGGCACCGGATTGGTATTCTTTGTCGGCAATCTGCTTGCCGTTGAAGAACAGATCGGCTTTGGATGTGATGCCGTTGGTTTGCAGCAGGAAATGCTTTCCCTTAGCAGGAGACAGAGCAAACTCGTGACGGTACACCCAAGGGACAGAGAACTGGCCCCAGTTGACGTTATTGAGGTTGTCAGAGTACCAAAGCTCCTCGTCATTATAGACTCCCGCATTGATGAGGCATCCCATGATTGTGCACCTCGATGTGCCGGCATGATACCATGAGGAAGTGTCGACGCCGGGTTTGGACAGTCCCCCAAGATCCTTGCTGACGTCGGAGGAAGACTTGAGATCCCAATTTGGAATAACAGCCCGATGGCCAGCCTTGGAAGTCAACGGAGAGCCATGACCAGCCGCTGAAGCAATGCCACTGCCCAGAAGAAGGGCGGCGATGGCGTTGGCAAGCATGTCGTTGGGTAGAGTTGCAAAGGCGTCGCCTGCTTCTGCCCTTGAACCGTCTTCCCACGTTCTGCGCAGAGCTCGTAGTCCCTTTATTCGCGACTCGGGCCCTCGGTCCTCTTTATAACCAGCCAACGATATCCTTTCCTCTTTCCCTATCAGGTCAATTGCATTGCATCCATGACTAAATGGCTCGATCAATGGGTGCTTCTTTCTACCTAAGGAAGAATGGCTGGCTATTACGAAATTATTGTCTCGTACCTCGTACAGGTACGTAGCACGAATGCTCTTATTCGCCTTATCCTAACTGTACATGGATGTTCGATTTCCACCAGCTACAGAGATCTGGGGCGTGATACAACGTTACCTGACTGAATCGGAAAAAGTGTCTATACCAAGCCGCAGCTGCGAATCAGGCGGGAGGCGGTACCCAAACTTGAACTTGAGAAAGTCTTGAGCTTGTCCCTTGTTCCTGGCCAAGCGGGGAAGCACGTTGGCTAAGATCAGGGGGCTCAGCCTCGACAATGTGTCCACCACAGTTCGACTGTTGAGCGGTAAACACTTCAGCTGGTACAGCTACCGTGGGCCGTTGACTTCTTGTGTCTTCCGCGATTGATGACTCTCAGAAACATGACTAATAGCTTCGTCCGCATATAAAGCCAGAATGCGGCAACATAATGGTCAGTTGCACCGACCATCAAGTTACACTCCCGAGTTCTTCGCCGATCCAGTTTGTCTATCATTTGCCGCTCCGCAGTGGATTCCTGGGGTCGACAAAGACTAGCAAGTGCGGAGTAAGATAGTATCGGGATGCCGGTCAATTTTCCACCACTTGATAAGCTTAGATTGGCAGAGCAATCGGCCGACCAGGGGTTGGGGTAGCATCACCTGAAGGTCTGGATACGATACGAGGCTGCAAAAGTCCGGGGTCAAGGTGAAGTAGCGGTAGGAACAGTAAAGTAAGTGGGTGGTTGTTTTCTGGTGAAGGCGTCTGTCTACATCAAGCGAGATTGAGTCCATGGAGAGGATCTCGACAATTGCAATCACGGAGTAAGCTAGATTCTCACGGAAAGCAACAAACGCGGCGGCCATCCGTCTGTTAACCATCATGTAGTCATCTGTACGGCGGACTCGAGCTCGAGCCCCCACCTATTCCATCTAGGCCTCCTCACGGCCTCTGTTCCTCTGTCTCTGTTCCTCGGGCAAGGCCCGATGACGGGGCCATATCGTGTCGGCTCCGGCGCCGTCAATATCGTTATCGATGACATGCTCAATGTTGCATCGCCATATCTAGGCACTCAGCATCCCCGCCCCAGTAACCGTCTCCTGTTACCGGGACGAGATCCTCTTTCCTCCCCATCCGCCCCATCTTGACGCATCTCTCACGCATATCGTATTGATTAACATGGAAATGAAGACATCATCGAGTACCCCACGCATCCGCAAGAAGAGGATTCCGGTAAGCATATGCCGTCTTAGCAGCCCAGGGGCCGCTGTCATGTCACGTTGACCTCGGTAGCTCGGCATGCTCCGTTGCTGATCATGTTGGTGGACAGAAATCCTGCACCGCATGTCGCCGCTCCAAGGTGAGAGGCTGAATTCGAAGCCTATGGTTCGTGAGCTCAAAGTTCTGACTGACAGCTAATCCCAGGCTAAATGCGATGGTAAGAGGCCATGCTCACGGTAGGTCTGCTATGTGGGCTGAATCGGCAGTGCCTCGATCCCAGATTAACGGTTACATCCAGATGCAGCGACCTGAAGAAGATCTGCACTTTTATTGATCCTCCCAAGCAGGCTCATGAGATGTATGCTTCTTGCGTTACCGATTCCAATTTGTCGATCGCACACGCAACTGACCACACTCGCCACACTCATGCAGCCGGATAGAGGAGCTTGAGCAACAGGTCGCGGCGCTCAAAGATAGGCTTCGAGCGGATGCATTGGCACAAAGCACTCAGGCAGAGACCGGCTTCCAGCACACCAGCCAGCCAGGCATTGGCGACACCCCAACCTCATACTCACCTCGAGCCACTTTTGTCAGCCCCGATAGAGTCGCCTCAGCATTCTGCATACGTCCATCACACACCCAATCACCGATCAATACGACACTTGCCAGAAAACATACCAAATCTCACTTTGAGATTGGGTCTGTGACATTACCAGATTGCCTGGATGCTGGCCTGCTAAGTCTCGAGCAAGCTCGTCACTACTTCTCCATCTTCTTCCAAGGATGTGACCACTTTGTTCCGGTGCTCGATCCTCGCTATGACTCGTTCGAAAGCATTCGCGCAAGAAGCAGTCTTCTATTTGGGGCCATATGTGCAATTGGTTGCCGCGTTGTGACGGGGTCTGAAACCCAGCAATGGCATATGCTCGATTTCCATGTCAAGAGGATGCTGACTTGCGCCCTGGCCAGTCCGTCCATGGCCTCACTCGAGACTATTCAAGCACTGTTGGTCCGCTCGTGCTATGCATCAGAGAGGTCTCTCCTTGTCGCAGCTGCAACGCGCATGGCTATCGATCTGGACTTTGCAAGTTCCTACGATGAGATGGTCAATCGGTCTGTGGCCCCGGCAGCACGGGGAGTATCCTCGGCAAGCCTGGATCAAGATACAATCACCTTGATGCGAAGAGTGAGGACATGGCTCCATCTGTTTGTGTTGGGCCAAATATTGCATGTCGATGCTGCTGACCTGGCGACCTTCAAGTTTGTTGGGGATTCACGGAGATGCCGCATTATACTGAAGAGCCCGGCCGCAACTGAGCTCGATCTGTCCTTGTTCTCCCAAGTCGAGCTCAATGCTGTCCGTGGCAGGATCTATGACTCGTTGTCTGGCCTCGTGGGATTCAGCGATGAAGACGCAATGATGGACGTCGTTCGCGAGGCAAAGATCGACATTGCTCTATGGTATGATGATTGGGAGCACATCTTCGAGAAGCAAAGCGCTCAAGCGCCATGGCTTGGTGTCAACTTGCGCGCACAAAAATGTTGGTCAGAGAACATGGCCTTTTGCCGAGTCCTGCGGGCGTCTGGTGTCGAGAATGTGGACTGCATGTCGCCCGCTCAAAAGTCAGTTGTCGCCATGGCAAAAGATGCCTTGGAGGAGCACCTGGATATCATGATCAGAGAGCCGAGGCTCTACATACGCAATCTGCGCTTCGCAATGGACTTTGTCTGGGCAAAATGCGCATTTTGCTACTTACTGCTGCTCAAACTTTCCATTCTGTTGCCGGAAAGTAGGGGGCGCAGCAGTAGAGAGCTTGTGGAACACGGCAATATCCTCCTGGCCGAGCTGAGTGAAGCCAGCGGAGGGAATCATAGCGGAAGCCGGAGCAGCACTGGAAAACAGTATCTTCAGCTTCTACAGGCGGGGATTGGGAAGTTCAGCAGTGCCACCCAGGAAGCCCACGAAGTACTTGCGAGCACGGCAAATGACGACAGTTTTGCATCTGCTCGACGGACGCCTGCATTGGCAACACAGAATCGAATGGAGCTGGACTCGTTTGTTCCGGAACAGTTCGTCTTTGAGTGGGATTTCCCTGGGCTGACGTTGTTTTCCTCATCGGCGACCAGGGTTTCGTGGCTTGATGATATCCTTGCAGAGGCACTCAACGGGAGTGAGGATGCATTTGTTTGGTTACCAGCAGACAATGACAACTGAACGGTATGTACACATTGAATGAGCACAGTCGAGTCGTGTCACTGAGAAACTTGAAGCACCCCACTACTTAACCGCCGTGATCCAGTTTCACCGATGACACTACCGGCGCGCAAGTGGGATGACTTCTGACATTTGTGTCCACCAAGAATAACGAACAGGGTTGTCTTGGTATTACAAAGCCACGTCTCTCTTAAGCTTCTACCTTCTTCCAGTTATTCAACTGCTTGTAATGCTTGTTTTGTGCTAGACAATGGAATTAAACCCTCCGTCTCCGCATACAACAGAGCGTCTGCTGCTGTAATTGCGTCACTGCTCGAAAGAGTTACTAGATTGGCCTGAAATTCGAATCATCAGCTTCGGGCCAACATAATCTGACCAGACGACATCGGGTATTGCAATTACAAATGCAAATCTAGTTTCTCTTCCTCTGTAGCTTCACCCGGAGTTACTCTTGTCAAGGGCAACTCCTCAATAGCATATATAGAGGTCATGACATCGATAAGGAAAGGTCAATGAGCACCGATAATACCCGCCAACTGCCTGGTATTACGACAAGCCACCGAAGCGCTGCGCACCCTGCCAGGTTCATTCTGTAGCAACAAGCAAGCACGCCATCCATCTCCTCACAGCATTACAATCCGCGCCAATTACAGCCTCATCAACCTATCCCCATCCACCCATACACCGGCTCTACCTACACTCAAGCAAAGATGGCAAACCCGTTGAAATACACATACCCTTCACCTCTCGCCGGCTTTGAGAATGCGCCACCGTTGTCAGACGAAAGGAATGAAGACGGGAAGAGCTTTGTCAATCCGATGCGCGAGCACTTGAGCGAGGCTTACAGTCGCTTCACCGATCCTCTTGACAACGGGCGAAGAGGCGGCTTGTGAGTTTCCGTCATCCTGTCTTTCCAAATTTTTGAGCATTTACGTATTGTATGGCACTAACTTGGCTTGTCCGAACAGCGACATCCACATATACTATTTCCAGAACAACAAGGAGCAAGCTCAATACGCGCGCGAGCTCTGGGAACGCATCCGTAGAGAGTGTAGGTCGAGCATTTTGTTTGTTAAACTCTACCGCTAAGTCTACTGACTGGAAATTGTATTCCAGTCCCGGAGTTGAGAATCTACACCTTCTGGGATCGACCAATCGGCCCCCATCCCGTCGCCATGTTTGAAGTCAACGTCTTCACTCCCGCGCAGTTTGGAGCATTTGTGTCTTGGCTCGCCGTCTGGCGGGGGCCCCTGTCTGCTTTGATCCACCCCAACACGATCCCGGAGGACGGCGTCTCGTCTGCTGAGTCTGGATATCGCGACCACTCTCAACGGGCCATTTGGATGGGCGAGAGGTTGCCGTTGGATTATAGTATCTTTGCTCGGTCCTCCTGAACGGTGGATATGTTATCAGATGCGAGTTGTCCTTTTTCATTCTGTCCCACACCACCCATTGGAGGAGCAGCCATCGTCATTCATGTATTGTAAATACCGACATCCGACTTTCAAATCACTCACAGCTTGCTATCAGTCCACTTAGGATTTCTCTTCTCCACGAATGCCTGCAACCCTTCTTTGATATTGTCTCCAGCCAGCAGCTTATGATGCCACAGGCTATTACTGATGCGAGTCCCTTCATCAGCGCCAACCCCCTCCCAGCCCCAGTTGATTCCTTGCTTGGTGACAATGACTGAATCGGGACTGTTTTCGGCAATCATCTTTGCCCACTTCAGAGCTTCTTCGACCACATCTCGTCCTTCGGGACAGACCACATTGACAAGTGCCCAAGCCTTGGCCTCCTGGGCTGGAAGCACGCGGCCCGTCAACATCAATTCCATCGCGCGCTGCTTTCCTATCGTGCGGATGAGACGAGGCATTGCTCCCGCAAAGGGGGCCACGCCGCGCTTCACCTCTGGGAAGCAGAATTTTGCCGTAGCACTAGCAATGACAAGGTCGCAGTTGACCACCGCCTCGAAGCCTCCTCCGTATGCGATGCCGTTAACTGCAGCTATGACAGGCTTCTTGCCGGTACGCCGCGAAAGGCCAGCGAAGCCTGAGGATGGCATTTCTCCAAAGCTGCCGGACCCGATCTCGTCATTCCACGCTTGAACGTGGCTATTGTCAGCGGTAGTGACTTTTTTGAACTCCTTCTGATATCCCAAACTTACCCTTCAGATCAGCACCTGCCGAGAAGGTTCGGCCTTCTCCCGTCACGATACTGACCCATAACGAGGGCTCCTCGTCAAACCATTCGAAAAGCGAGGCGAGCTCCCAGCTGCCTGAAATGGCAATGGCGTTGAGGGCTGTTGGGCGTGAGATCTTGACGAGGAGCACCCGAGGGGCCGGGAAGGATAGCTCGGCAATAGATATCTTTGGAGGTGGGCGTGCAAAAGTCGTCGTAGAAGACATGTTGAGATCGGTTCAAGGTCTGTCAGGGTCGTTGGATAGCATGCATGGACGCAGATGTGGGTAGAGTCATGCTCTAAGAAGAATCTTATAAACACTGATGAGTTGACTATTGCAGGCGGCGGTAATCGGTAGAGTCGACGACTACTCCCTTATACAAGCATCCGTTTTACCAAGGCAAGCGGTTAGAATTGCTGCATACATGTCAAAAACCACGAGCATTGGTCCCATAGTCTTGAGCGTATAAGATGTGTGCTTGTAGTCTATAGGCCCTTATAGCCGCTTACCTTGGCTACTGCTTTGTTCAGTAATACGAAAAGGCACCCGTTAACCTAGGTTAGTTCGGCATGGCGATACTCCAGACAACGAGCGATCGAGAGGGGGCGGACCCCGCATTTCCCATGCTATTCATCGTTGCTTCATCGACGCTATCAACAGTTAAAGAACTGCTAGACACAGTCAGTCTCTTGCATGAGTGAGTGCATTGGACGACATATCGTCATCTGGTCACCCGAGCTCAGATCATTCTCCCAGGGGAGCAATGAAGGCTGACGAAGGCTCTATCCTACGAAGTATCATGCCAGTATATCACGGGTCTAAAAGAAGATGATTGCTTTCCTGTAAGCCTTAATGATCCCAGGCTTTGAATTCAACAGAACACCACCGGCAGGGTAGGAAAACAGTCATGTTTATTAGATATGGTGATCGAGGCGGGTTTGCCAAATAAGTCAGACAACATGCTTTAAACGTCTATCATACTTATCAGATGGCTGACTGAGAGATCTACCGGTCCATTCACATCCAATTGCTTGACCACCAGCCTTATGGGTCCATCGGCGCTCTGGGTCGGCTCAATGAGATGATGCTCACGCAACAGGTCCCGGAGCACACGTACGTCCGTCAGCTTCGTCCTACTCCCCTGGCAGCGTTCAGGGCCCTCCAAGCGCTGCTCCAGAATTGTTGGATCACAGTCTGCATTCACCCAGATAATAGGTACGTCGGTCCCACGCACGATATCGAGGTGCTCGCTAAGAAAGGCAGCATCTCTCCCGTTATCGTCGGCAAGACACGCTGTCATGAGTATAGTAGCGCCCTCCAGTACTTGTTTTCGTATTTGCTCAAAGATAGGTGCTCGGATTCTGCGGCGCAACTCGTAGTGTTCTTCACTTCGATCGGGAATGAGTGCTGTGACAGGGTCGATGAGGAGGTGGTTGTCTAGGAGACAGGTCATGCTGGTGGTGGGTAAGAGATCTCTGACCCGTTTCATAATGGTAAATTTCCCTGTACCAGGAAAGCCATTCAAAACAACAATTTTGCCAAGGCTAGTGGCAGTGCCTGTTTTGCACTGCTGAGGTATCGTGATGGTGTTGAAAGCGGAGAGAAGGGAGAAGGCTTCATGTTGGGAGGATGTAATCTTGATAGCTGGTCATGCCCATAAGTGTTGAGTTGCGAGTGCACCAACAGTGTCGGAACTCTAAAACGGAAGCGTGTAAATCTAAAAACAGAGTTTCATGACACAAACATCAAAAGACTTTAAGCTTAAGGAAAGAGCTTGACGAAATCCCGTGTTTTCCAGCCTAACGGATACTTATGGTCGAATGTGATGGGAAGGCCACTGTGACAGCATCATGAGGCTCCCTCGGAGCGTCCCGGGATACTTGCCACACAAGGAGCGTTCAACTCTGAATCTAATATTTCGCTAGGATCATCCGGAGCCTTGACCACAACGGGCAGCCTCTGGATTTCATCCGAAAACCAATCCCAAGTGGAAAGTTGACAATTTGACAAATACATTCATCTGGCAATGGGGACATGAACGACATAAACTCAGTAACTTACGTCTGACCAAAAGCTGAAGCGCCCGTCGGCCTTTAGCAGGGTGTATCATCGGCCGAGAGGTGCAGTTCCACTTGGTCGTTGGTGACTTTGATCCTTCGTGCACTCTGCATCAGTGCCTAAGCTCGACTTATTGTAAAGATGCTGCTCATCAATTGCAATAAGTTCTTGGTCCCAAAAATTACGTCGTTTGTAAGCATTTGAGCTCTAGCGAGTACCATATATATGCAAGATGGGTCGCTAGACACGGGCGACCGTTCTTCTTGGGAGCTCAGGGGACATGTGAACCTCTTCATTCGAACTCGTATGGCCAAAGTACTTAACTGGACGACCAAATGCCCAGCATCAGGCAAATCAACACATGCAGTCGATGCCGCTTGTTGAAGATTCGCTGCGACAAGACCAGACCGTCGTGCGAGCGATGTCTCCGAGCCAGAGTCGACTGTTCACTTCGATCTAACAACTTGGCGCATGCATCGGTGCTGAATCCTCCCGTCACCGACACCAACGTCTCGAGCAATGTCTCGAGCAAAACCTCGTCAATACGCTCCGAATCAAGTACGGAACAGCCATCATCCCCAAGGGGCAACTGCGCGCCGTCATCCGACACGACTACTACCGAACATCGAGGCGCCAAAGCCATTAGAAGGAGACAGCGCGCTCTTCTGTCGTGCACACGATGCCATCGACTCAAAGCCGGATGCGATAAACAGTTGCCTTGTTCACGATGCCGCCGATCCGGCTGGGCCCGTCAGTGCACATACACTCATCGAGTCGAGAACGGCTCTTCAACCAGTGATGCCTCGCCGGTGATTGGCTTTGTGACATCTCACGAGGATGCCAAGGATATCTTTACCTCGTGGCACACACGGCGCCGAGGGACGACACACTGGAAAGCCCTCATAACGCGGGTAAGAAAGAACATTTTGGATAATTAGATAGAGAAACCCGGCTGACTAGAGATGACAAGCTCGAGATTTCGGCACTCAACCTCGGCCAGACGTTTGTTCATGCCGAAGACATCAGGATCCTTCATATAGACTGCTCAACCGACATTCTTCTCCCCAGCAACTTTCCCTTCAATTCCCCTGGTGCTATTAAATACGCGTCCTCGCTCGACGAGGTCCGTAACCTCATCTACAGCCACCGAGACAACTGTGACGCTTTTGTCAACGCCTATCTCGCGCTCTACCAGCCGGTTCATCCCATCCTCGACCCTCCTCGCTTCCTCAAAGAAATCAACTGCTTCTGGGAAGATGCCTCGCAGATTGACGTCTCCTGGCTTTCATCCTATCTCATGGTTCTCGCACTTGGATGTTTTGCTGTGACACGGGACTCGCCATCGACAATCGAGCTTTGTCTGGCAGCCGAATCTTGTATAGCCAGAACAACCTTCATGGTGCGGCCGAGCATGTCCGTGATGCGGGCGTTTTGCCTTATAGTCCTTGCCAAGCAGCTTGCCAACGGAACATGCTGGTCCTTTGATGCAAGCTGGTCATTGCTCGGCATCATCGTGCGGCTCGCAGTCTGCATCGGACTCCATAAACCGCCAGTTGCGAGTTCAAAGCCCATGGATAGTCATGCGGTCACTGTTTCTGAATGGCAATCCGGACATATTCTATGGATCACCATTGTCTATTTCTGCATCCAGACGGCGGCCATAACAGGTATGCCGAGTCTCCTCTCGTCAGACGACATCCTCCGAAGGACCGAGACGCATGATGCCCTCTTGTCTCATATCGAGCCGAAATTCGGTCCTTGGCTGTCTCTAAGCGACTCATTTCCTACCATCTGCAACCTCATAGCCAGAGTCAATTCAGACACAGAGAAACCTACATACGACGAGATCCTTCAATACAACGCTGACATTAAACTCCTCATGGCGACTACCTTGGAGCATCCCGGATGCAGGAACCCATCTCTGCGAGCCGTCCTTGACATCTTCTTCCGTCGTATTCTGCTCGTGCTTCATCGCTGCCACGCCCTACGTCCCGACGCTCCCATATTTCATCCAGTCTCATACTGGGCTTCTCTCGAGTGCAGCCTCGTAATCCTCGTCCATCACCGCGATCTGTGCGAACACGTGGGGAATTCCAATAACCGGGATCTGTTAGGTCGCCTCTTCAAGCTGGACTTCTTTGCTGCTGCACTGACGGCCGGCCTTCATCTGCTGCAGGCAGATGCGCCACTGGCAGATGGATTTTCGATACCACCGAGGCAGACGATACTCAAGACACTGGAGACTTGCACTGAGATATGGGGCCGGGATAAGGAGAGGTCAGTTTGCTTCCGCTCTGGGCATAGGTCACTAATGCAAATTCTCTCAATGCTGTCGGACCTAGATGCTATGAGGCGTGAGCTGCCTCACCGCTAGCTCCCCACAGAGAGTCATGGCCCCTTCGTGAATGCTGAAGTATAGTTTACGTCACATGGACATTTCAACATACGAAGTACATGTAGTTTATTTCGGTATCTCCAATACTGAACGATGTTTGAAGTCCTCATTATGTCACAGATAATGCTAGTTCCTAAGTGAAACTAGAATTCATTGGCATTGTGCATGCATGCAATCTCTCATTAGACACCCGATGTAGGTTCAGCAAATGGTAAAAACCTGATCATTCGAGTATGAAGTGCAACCAAAGTTAGTCACCGACAAGGACAGAATCCCCTCCCAGAGGGAAGAGAATTCTACACTCATTCTCATTCTAGCCCCAGAATTACATACCACAGACGGCCTTTTCGATAACGGCCGACTTTTCCCCCTAACAGTTTCTCTTGTCAGGAATGCAAGAAGAGGGCAAGTGAAAGGAGTGAAAGGATCGCGCCGCTGACGGAGCGAAAACGTGTTCCAGTTCAAGATACAGAAATGTTGACTACGCCAGGAGCCTGCCTACCCAATGAACATGACACCTCATCGATACAAGCAGTCGTCGAGCAAAATGCCCAAGGCGCACAATCAATTGATAAAATCGTATCATGGATCTTGAGCCTTCTCATCTCGTCGCCAAATGATAACGTCGCTCACTCGAAGAAGACTTGCTAGGCGGCCGGAGATCATCGGTGATCTATCAAGCCACACGAAGTCTGGTTCTAGGAACTTTCTTTGAAGCAATTGATTATGTCACCCAGAGCCAAGAAAATTCGTGTTCGGTAGTAGAAACGCCACGCTTCATCTATTGGTATCTCTCTACTGCTTTCGTCGAGTTGGTATATCAAATGACCAACAACGCATGAATACAAAGTACATATCGTCATGAGAATAAACAAAGAATAAAAGTACAATAATGCATCATAAATTATACAAGTCGTCTATGACGACGATGCGCAGCTGAAGGGTCCTCGGACGCTTCCGTTTTCGTATTGGTTTTTCTGTGGCCGCGGATTAGTACCAAAGTCCTCGAGGGATGGCAAAGATTAAGGGCATTAGACTTACAATGTCGACAATACTGGCATAGGTCCCGCCCACCAGCACGATAAGGCCGACAATCATGGAAATGCTGCTCAGGATCAGGTGAACAAGGTTCTTCCTGTCAAACATGCTTCCCTCGCGCAGCAGCACGAACCAGAAGATGGCGGGGAAGTAGTATGTGAAGCCCGAGATGAAGAGCGATGACGAGATGGCCAGGAGATCGGAGAAGAAGGGGATGGCTTCGGCGATGACCCAGGCGATGACGGTGAGGCCAGCGATCATGGCAGTCCAGATCGCCCACGCCTTCGGGGTGTTGATGTATCGGATGATGGAGTCCTTGAACACTCGCGAAAAGATGAAGCGTCCGACGACGGTGCCGTTGATGGATCCCGAGATGAAGATGACGGGAAGGCCCACACCAAAGGCGACCTTGGAGATGAGGTGGCCGGCCGACAGCAGAGCGGGCGACTCGACATCTGGTCCGACAAAGGCGTAGATGATGGCACCGGTGAGGGTGTAGATCGCAATCTCGATAAGGCCCAGAGCCCAGATAGACTTCTTGTAGTCCTTGGGGGTGTGCATCTCGTCCATGAAGGAGAACTGGCAGATGGAGAAGCTGTAGGCGAAGACAATGTTGGTAATGGCAATGAAGGCCTCGGTGAAGCCCAGGTTCTCCTTAGGCCAGGCCGACCAGGGGACCGCAGACAATCCGCCCTCGGCGTTGTGAGCCTGGATACCAGTAGCAATCATGGTGATGCCAATGGCAATGATGATGGAGGCAAAGTCGATGTAGCCGAAGATGGCCAGCTCGGTGAAGCTGGGAGGAAGGGCAAGGAGGAAGAGCACAACAGCGGAGATGGCGGCCCAGGCCACAGAGCAGATGGCGTCTTCTGAGATCCGGCCGAGGGCGATGGCACCCGTCAAGCAGTGGGAGCCGATGAGCAGAACCAGCTGGAAAGCAAACATGAAACCGACGAGCTCGTAGCCAAACTTGCCAGCAACCAGTCTGGCGGCATCAGCATAGTGGGCAACCTCGGGGAATTTCAGCTTGACCATGCCGACGAGGTCTGAGGTGTAGATGGCAAGCAGACCCAGGCCGACAGAGCAGATGGTACCGGCCACCATGCCCAGGGTGGCAAAGGCACTCGGGAGAGACAAGCTACCGAGGGCAATGGCTTCGACGATGAGGACAATTGTGAGGCGCTTCCATCCCAATCGGTTGAATTTGTGCTCGCCCTGCTCGATGATGGCGCGCTCGGCATCCTCGCGGAACTCTGCGCCCGTTTCGCCCGTCAGGACATTGAAGTCGCGGTTTGGGACCTCCTTGAGATCATTGCGGCTCTTTTCGGAGTCCGAGTTGAAGTTGAGGGTGGTATTCGACATGGCGAATACCGATGGCTGTACCGAGGAGGATGTGATGTCGGTACTCGACTATCGAAAGGAGTAGGGAATGGTTGATGAGAAGAGTTTTTGTGAGACAATGACAGCACCAAGAAGAGAAGGGAGAAGGGCGGGAAGAGGGAGGAATGGAGCGGCAAGAGAGCAAAGACTCTTTTAAATATACCCGCCAAAGACGATGAATAGAGAGAAAGAGGAGACGAGGCGAACAATGCGGAGATGGGGGGGGGAGAAGAGAGTTTAATACCTACTCCCCCAACCGGACAGATGTGGTGCGTGCAGATCCAGGACGATGTCTAACAAGGCGCCCCCATTCCGATACGACGAATTACATACATCTAGTTTGTCAGGGCTAATAAGGTTGCAGGCGCCGCATCTGCGTGGCCACACGAGGAAAGATAGATAAGTCGAAATGTGGCCGGGGTGGCCGCGCACTCGGAGCAGATGCGCCACGGACGGAGTGGGCGTAGACGTCAAGCCTGGGCTATCTGCTTTAGATCTTCGCCGCGAACGCCTCCGGGGTCCTGGTGCTAGAAAGGAAAACGGAATGAGGGTAGGAAAAACAACGCTCCGGGTTCGGCGCTCCATCGGCGCTGATAAGGGAGAAACGGCGGTCTTGTGTCCAATGTTTATTTGTTCGAGTCTCGCTGGCATCTAGACCCTCAACCGCTCCTCCACTTTGGCCAGCTCGAAGCTCGTTCCCCAGAGACGCAGGGAAGAGGGGAAACGCTGCAGCCATATCATCGTCTTATTCTTGCTCCATGTCTCCCACCCATTGTCTCGTTGCCTACTGCCCCGATCCTGTCCCTTTCTTCAGCTGATGAGGGCCCCTTCGTTACCCCGGAATCAGGCTCATCTCCTCCCCCGCAAAACAATCACTCGCCGACATCATGTCTCCGCATTCTTGTACGTAAAAACCAAGTTCGAGGCCTGGCTTGTTCCGTCTCAAGGCAAATCACGGCGGTTGAGCCTGCATTGCATCGCATCGTCGGGGCTGCCGCCTGTTCCGTGATCATATCACACAGTCATGGATTCGAGTGTCGTTTGACGGGATGCAGGGCAAGGCTTTCGCCCAAGTGGACCTGGGCGGCTCAAGAATTCCCCTTCTTTTCTTCTAGCCCCGGACCCAAAACGTCATTGCGTTGGAATCCACGTCCTCACACTGGGAATTGATACTGTAGGGCCACGGCTTTCCCTTGTCTCCTTGCGTCCCTCTTCTCCCCTTGTCCACTAGATGCCCACCCAGGTGTCCACTGCAAAGCCCACTGTCTGGCCCATTGCAGGCCCACTGATTCCACCAAACCCACTGAGGCCAGCCTCTTCTGCTCGATGCTACTCGCTGAAGCAACACACGATGGATCCTATTGCGACTCAGTGGCAGTTTTCATGTGTCAAGACTCCAGCCAAGATGGTTCAGGCAACCCGGTTTGCCTCTGTTTTGCTCGAATAATCCCTCGCTGCCCAGCGCGGTGGCCAATGGAGATTCTCACAAGAATGCCTGTTCACGGACAGGTACGGAGCCCGTCTAAGCGACCAAGCGACGTTACTATGCGTATTGTACCCGTACGAGTAAGTTTGTGGCCACGCAGAGATCAAAGCTGGGATCCAGGCCACGGTTGGTGTCAGAATGGCTCCTCTCGTTGTGAACGGAATCGTCCGATTTCCTTGCCAAACGTGCCGGCATCGCAACTGGAATTCACCAAATTCTTGGACGCCGGAAAAGCTGTGACACTGCCGAACGCCGCCAGCCCAGACAGATCCTTCTAGTCGATGCAATCAAGATGAGTGGCTAAAAAAAAAAATCTGCACACCACCCTACGGCACTCACTGCCGGACCGCGGCCAAGTACAAGTACGGATGCGTCCCTGCGTAAGACCGGCCATTCTGCAGACAACGGACGTACCGGAGCACAAAACTCTCCGTCCAGACAAGCCTGCAGCCACTCGTCACCCTTGGCAGACAGGCCGTTGCCCAGCCTTCCGCCTCGAACCATCCCCAAGAGCAACAAGGCCTGGAAGCGCCCCCGGCTAGCGCTGCCCCCTTCCAGCAGGTCCAGCCTGTCCAGCAGCCTGGTTAGTGCCTCTAGCGCTGGGCTACAGGGATATCTTGGGGGGCCTCCTAGCGAACCTTACGGGGGCCGAGCCGCTGTACAGACCGAGCCATCTCCAGCCACCAGCATCCATCCCTGGGGTGTGCTGACTTTTCCTGTCCATCGTCTCCTTCGCCGGTTTTCCTCCTTCTTCCTTCCGCTCCGAGTCACCTGCAGTAAACCCTCCGTGTGTTAACCGCATCCGGCCTAGTCAGTTTGCACTAATGCCGGCGATCACTTCCATGCGCCTTCTCGAAAGATACCCAGAACGGAGCTATACCGCATCCTGATGCGGCATCACGTTGCTGGCACGCCAATTTGCCTCCTGATGTGCTGACATCTGTTCTCGTATCTGTCCACAAAGTCCGAGACATTCCCACGTAGCACATTCGTCACTACTACCTACCTCTCTGTGCTCGCTGCGGGGGAAATGGGCGCATCATGTTACAAGTACGTATGTTTGTCCGGGTTCTACCTGGATGGCTGAATAGCATCTGAGTCGCCCCCGACATTCATCTGCATCCCATCTCACTTGGCGGCCACGTAGCATTGTGCCCAGCAAGACCAGGTAAGGTAATACGCAGTAACGGACCGTGATGTATCCTGCGCCTAGTCCACACAGTACATGTAACCACAAAGCGAGGCCGTTAATAATAAAAGGCCGGACCTCGTGAAACTACTCGTACATGAAACGAACGCACCAGCAGACCGCATATCCTTCAGAGACGGCGCAGGGGCAGGACTCTTGGGGAGAATCCGCTCTCCACATTCGTGAAATGAACCTTTGCGCCGCGTTGCTGTGACTGGGCCAATCGTAAGGGTCCAACTACGGAGCCTGGGGAAGTGCGGAGAGCGGGCTTCATCATGACAATCTCTTATTCAACGGAAATCTCGGGGTGAAGCAACCCCGTCTGGAGCCCCGGAAAACCCTCGAGATGTTTTACGTACTTGAAATCGAATCTTGAGAGGTAAATAGACGGACTCGCGGTGACTTGCTGCCGTAGAGTCTGGAGTAATTGTACATAGATCGGCAAGCGACAGTGACGAGATTTGGGGGTATGCAATGTGTAGTTCCTCTCAGCGGTTGTCGATCGATAACTTCAAAGCAGCCGCGTCTTTCCGCTTCATCGCTCGGCACATCATGGCATATTCCACTAGCAGTCCCGGCTACCTGCTCAAGCTGCTGTCAATCGCGCTGTATACCTGCTCAATGCAGCAGCTTATCTTCAATTTTTACGCACTGACGAGTCAAAAGGGCCAACGAGATCAACATGATCAACAGGGCCAACAAGTCATGAAGAAAAACGCGCGAGATACAATAGTAATGTGAAGGTCTCGAACATGGAGAGACCCCAAGCATACCCCGGTGCTTGTTCGCAAATGAGCCCTACCACATGGCCCGAGCTGGTTGCTGCCTGACGAGTGTGAAGCACCACGTAATATTGTCACGTCAAGAGTTGGCTGACCCTGTAGACGAATCGGATAGGTGCATTTGAGGAAGCTGGCATGCTCCATCTTGACAAATGAGAAGCAGATTTGAGTTGGATGGTATCTGCATCAAGGTCTGGCCAGTTGCATGGATGGGGAGATAACCGATGGTCCGATACGAGGTTCTGCACCCATACACCGGACTCGGAAATCAACATGGAAGTAGCCTCATGCGAACATCACGCGAAATTACAACAGTACAGCCTGGGCAGACAAGTCTTGCGTGAGTGCTACTATGTTCTTTATGATGTCGTCCTCTTTTCTCGGAGCGTGCGGCGACGAGAAATGAGACTTTCTAGGTAGTGGCAGCACGGTCTTCGAGCTCATGTTCGGAATCAGTCACGCGTTGTTGACACACCGTTGTGCGAAATGGCTCCCAAAAAGAGCACACTAGCTCATCATGGATTCATGGGTTCTTGGATCAACCAGAGGCGTAGGGCAAACAGCAGC
Source organism: Trichoderma parareesei (assembly GCA_001050175.1). NCBI lineage: Eukaryota > Fungi > Ascomycota > Sordariomycetes > Hypocreales > Hypocreaceae > Trichoderma > Trichoderma parareesei. Next base: position 6,713 of record LFMI01000031.1, on the reverse strand, counting down.
TCGATATTCACCAAAGGATGATTGATGCTCTTTCTTGCACTTGTAGAGACTCGAGCTGCTCGACATAAGCATGTCTCACGATATCGTCGTCGTAACGTTGTGCCGGCCCCCCAAAGGAACAAATACACCTTGTCATGACACTCGCCAATTGCTGCACAACGCTGGGCTTGAACGACATGCAGGCAGCATGGAAAAAGAGAGAAACGCTTGAGCTTTCGAATGATGGATTTTCCACGGGAAAATAGCGCCACACTTAACTCCCTGGCAATGACTCCGACAGAGCCCCTGAAGAACATTCATATACATTTGTAAGTCAAGACTGTAGCAGGCAATAGCGGCAGCAGCATCATGGTGATGTTAGTAGCAGCAATATTATCAGAATCAGCAGCAGCAGCAGCAGAAGCAGAAGCAGCAAGAGAAGCAGCAGTAAAATTAGCAGCAGCAGAAATAAACGCGGTAGGATTGCTCATCGTATTGAAGCCTTTACCGGACATCAAGCTTGTATAGGGTAAGGTCAACCGAGGATGTAGAAATTGCTTTTCTGATTGACAGTCAGCGTACAGAGACATAGCATAGGGTACCTGAATAGTGACACCCTAATCGCTTGGTAGGTCGTGACATTCGCTTCAACACTCGTTCTCAGCGTCGTCCAAGGGACTCATGCACGAGTGCCAGAGAAAGATGTGATCTTGAGCATTGTCCTCTGAAGATCAGGAGATCCTGCCTTACGTTATATGTCAGCTGCACGTGCTCCATGCCTTGCATGCATGTCCCCCCCCCCAGAAAAATACCACAGAATGCTTATCTTATCAGCAGACCAAATTTTGTGTAGCGATCCGATATTGCCCCTCCAGATACAGTCAGTACCAGAGAACGCACGAGAGATCTGCTCTCTACCGGCTCCACCAACTGCTGTTGACGGGTCTCAGATGAAGAATCTTTACCTATAATTGACTCAGACAAACCTTTCGCCCAGACGTTTAGTACAGACGCTGCCATGGCAGCCGCAGAGTTACCAGCGCCCTCGGTCGAGGCCACCAAACCGATCCACAGCCTTGTTCTCGATACTGGCCCGTTGATCAAAAACGATCCTCCTGCGAGCGTGCTCATTGCCAGGGCCGAGAAGCTCTACACGCTTCCCAACATCATCAGCGAAATCCGCGACGCCGCCACCCGGGCTCGAGTCGAAACGACGCTGCTGCCATTCGTCACTCTGCGGTCGCCCAGACCCGAGAGCTTGAAGTTCATCGCCGACTTTGCAAAGAAGACGGGCGACTATGGAGTTCTCAGCAGGCCGGATATGGAGGTGCTCGCGCTGGGATATGAGCTCGAGTGCGAGAGGAATGGAGGCGACTGGAGGCTGAGGAATACGCCGGGCCAGAAGGGTCTGAACGGCAGGCCACCGCAGGAGAAGCCCGCGACGGACGAGACAACAGAGGGACCAGTGCAGGGTGATGAAACTCAGAAGCCTGCTGAATCCGAACAGGCTTCAGAAGATGCCAAAGAGGAGGAAGCAGATGGTCAGTCGGAGCCGCAAACCGAGGCGAACCTCAGCGACGATATGGAGAGATTGAATCTCGAAGCCGCTGCCAATGCCGACAAGCAAACAACAGAGCCGGCGATGACAGAAGCCGTCCAGGACTCGCCAGCTGTACAGCAACCCGAGGAGGCATCAGAAGAATCAGACGACGAGGGCTGGATCACCCCCTCCAACCTCAAGAAGCAACAAGCCAAAGACTCTGGTGCGGCCGGCACGAGCGCCAACGCTACTCCCAAAGTCCTGCAGGCTGCCATCTTGACATCCGATTACGCCATGCAAAACGTCGCCCTGCGCATAAATCTGAACCTGGTTGCGCCCTCGCTGTCGCGCATCACATATCTGAAGACGTGGGTGCTGCGCTGCCATGGCTGCTTCAACATCACCAAGGACATGGACAAGCAGTTCTGCCCCAAGTGCGGCCAGAACACGCTCACGAGGACGAGCTGCTCGACAGATCAGCACGGAAACTTCAAGATCCATCTGAAGCAGAACTTCCAGTGGAACAACCGCGGCAATGTGTTTAGCGTGCCTAAGCCGGTTCATGGCAGTGCGAATGGAAGATTGCCCAAGCATGTTGGTGGGAAGAATGGCTGGGGCAGAGACTTGATCCTCGCAGAGGACCAGAAGGAGCACGTCAAGGCGCTGGATGAGCAGCGGAGACAGAGGAAGAAGGATTTGATGGATGATGACTATCTGCCTGGTCTTCTGACAGGCCATAGGTCTGGTGGTGGTAGCAAAGTCAAGGTTGGTGCAGGACGAGCGGTAAACTCTAGGCGGAAGAGGTAAGATGTAAGGGTGTTTGGATGACGATAAGAGGGAATGCCCGACAATAGGAGAGGTCCATAATGATTGCATGAATCCAAGCATTTGCGCACACAGTAGCAAGGAAAACACCAGTGAAGGGTGCACCAATTGGCCCAATATCATCTCATGAGAAAATTGTAGTGTCTTTTCTGCATCTGCTCATTCGCAGATGTGCCCAAATACATGCAATCGCCTAAAACGCCATATCCCTTCCTTGAATCAAGTTGACAATGATTCCAACTCCATGCGTCTCAACTGCGCCTACAGCAGTCACACGTTCTTCCATGTACTTCCCCCTTCTTCGTCTTCTTCCTTTCCTTCTTCGTGAGAAAAGCAGACTGCCTCACGGCACTATCCCGCCACTGACTCCATACAATGGGAGCAGAGAGCTCGAGTGGGTGGTATCCAAGCAGGAGTCTCCTTGTCCTCTTTCTTCGCCCGACATCGCAATTACACCGAAGTAACTAGGTTGGATTCTTGCTCATCGGTGTTTTTTTTAAGTCGCTTTCGTTCACGATTCGCCTATTCGGACGCGAGAGTTTACATAGCCTCCTCCTCTATAACCGCAAACACAGTCAACATATGGACACAAAGCTTCCCTCAAAACTAATTCCACCCGCGGGTACCGGGAGCACTCACTCTGCTGCGTCAGGAGCAGGTTAAAGCGACGCTTCAGCGTGACGCGCTGACGAGACCACTTGTCATCGGGAGAGAAGCGCGCCGGGTGCGCAGACTTGGTGACCTGGCCGTGGGCCACCTTCTTCAGGGTGTAGAGGCGGTTGCCGTTGGCGTCGAGGGTGTACATCAAATGCATGGTGGGCTGTTTGGTTTATAACCGTGGTGATATGTGAGGCTGGGAGAAGACGGGGACGAGACCAATTGACCGTTGGGTGGTTATGGGTTAGGATTTCTTGAAGGTTTTGGTGATGCTTTTTTCTCGCAGAAGCTTTGGGGGAAAAAAATTGGTTAAGTGGAGACGCCAGAATTGGCTTTGCTATCTTCGGCTTATCGATAAGCAGCACCGCAGGTCCACCTTTCTCATCATTCACCGAAAAGAGTAGAATGCCATCAGTCCTCTTCGTATGAGCGTGAATGGAGAGTTTATAATATCGCGAGACGCAATGGATGGGAGGATAACATCATTCATTAAGAAACATCAAGTCAAAACACTATGCAAAACTATGAGACTATCAATATCAACCGTGTCAAAGATTCAACCAAACGTAGAGATAGAAGGCGAATATGACCTGAGAAGGAATGTCCAGAACGAACCCAAATCGTCTGATCCAAGACTACCCAATCCTCCACCGAGCACATTTGTACGATCCTAGCAAAATCTTCCACTGCTACATCAAATCTCTTCGCCGACGCGAGCCTTCTTGTCACCAACCCAGCCCTCGCGCTCATAGAAGCGGAACACCAAGTCGTAGTCTTCAAAGTCATGGACGATGCGATCGATGCGACGGTATCCGCGAACGGTATCGACAAGTCTCTGGGTGGCAAGGCCCTTGTGGGAGCTGGTCGAGCCATAAGGGTTCTCGCCGCGACCCTTGGCCTCAAAGAGGGTGACGCTGAAGCGGCCAGGCTTGAAGATGTCAACGACGTGCTCAATGATCTCGGCCGTGGTTCGTCCGCTCTGGCCTCCCGGAACGTTGGTCTCAAACGAAGCAAACGAGAAGCCAGTCTCGGGCGTGACGTGGACGCTGAAGTAGTGTCCAGCGTTGTTGCCGCTCTGCTGGCCATCCTCCTGCGTGGCTGGGGGCGGAGGGATAATGCCGTTGGCAGAGAAGCCGCAGGGGCTGAAGAGGTATGAGTCGATGCGTGCATCGGGATAGACCGAAGTCGGATACACGTCGGCGAGGCCGCACTGCTCCGACACGACCGTGCCGAGGGCGTGGCCTTCAGTGGTCAGAGACTCCATCTCAGCAGGCTTGTCAGCCGACTCATGCAGGTCGGACTCGATGCCGTCGGCGAAGACGTTGACCTCGCTCACGTTGTCGGCAGTGTTACCGGCCTTGCTGCCTTCGGCAGACAGCTTGTCGCACGCGACCGCACTCGCGTGCGCCAGGTAAAACTGCTTGGCATTCTCCGGATCGAGATCCGTCATCAAGATCTCGAGCGTCTCGTCGCTTCCAGGTCCTCCAAGCTCAAGGTTGGCGGGCATCGAGAAGCTGGCCGGGGCCGTCTCATTCTTCTCCGAGTCGGGGGTCAGGGGAGGAGTGAACATTCGGTTGGGCGACGTGATGTACAGGTACCAGTGGTCGCCGTTCATCTTTCCCACCATGTAGGCACTGCCGCCATCCACCATGTCGTCCAGGTACTTGACTTCCTGCTTCCAGCTGCGGTGGGGACCCTGCTGCTTGTCGGGGAAGAGGAAGTTCTTGCGGCTATAGAAGACTCGGTAGGGAATAGCAACAGCCTTGATCTCCTTTGCGGACGTGGCGTTGTTGAAGGGGAAGCCCGCAAACTCGGCGGCAATGTGGAGCAGGCGCTGCAGTCCGAGGAGCAGCGTCGTGGTGCCGCAAGTCTTGAGAATGAGCTTGTGGGGGAAGACAAACATGCTCGACTCGGAGAGAAGGTAGGCGTCGACAGCATCGGTCTTGAGCACCGAGAGGATTTTGCAGTTGACCATGTCAAGCATAGTCTCCCAAGTCTCGGCGGTCACGGCCTTGAGGCCGGCGGGTCGAGCGCCCTGAGGCAGCGCCGAAGCACTCGGAGCGAACCATACCTCTAGGAGCTTCTCGGGTCCTGGGTGGATGTATGTCAGTAGCGATCTTTCGAAGCATATCAAGGGCACTGTCGCATACCTTCGAAGGCATAGGTGGAGTCCAGCTCGGCCGCATTATCGTGGTTGATTGTCAAGTGGGGAGTGGCCGACGAAGGAGAGAAAGTGTAGTTGTTGGGCACCGAAAAGTTGGCCATGTTTGATGAATCGTCGCTGTTGAAACAGCAGGTCAAAGCCAATGCCGGATAGGAGTGAAGATTGACGAGCTCGCTGTTGCTATGCCCGTCTGACAATGAGTCCGCGGAGCACTAGCTGCCACTCAAACAGACCTTGCGGCGTCTGTTCGAGAGAGTAGGCCCACAGGAATGTGGTCTGTCCAGCGACGCTGGCGGAAGCCAGCAGCAATCGGGGAGTGTAGGAGGGCTAACGTCTCGAGAGGACGTTATGGAGGCCGGGGACAGAGGGGGTAAAAGAACCACTTCTGTGACAAAATGTTGCGCTGGCGTGTGGTGCCCGATGCTTAGGACTCGGTGTCGGATCTGGTAGGGCAAGAAATCTTGCCGAAAGCTGTTGACTTTGGGTAGGCGGTTGTGGTTGCGATGTGTAGCGAGCTTATGGCTTGAAGGAGTGCTATCGAGGCCTGAAGATGGGAAAAATCGTCAGCTTTGCAAAGTCTTGAGATGATAGAGCAGGCAAGCCGGCGAGGGCATACTTGGAAGGTCGCGAAAAGAGGAATCGCAGGAGATCAGTCGATCGCATAGAAGGCCAAAGAAAGAACCGGAGCGAGATGTCTTATAAGGACAGGCACACGTCTAGATACTCATATCCAGTAACTTGAGAAAGCTAATGGATAGAAGAAGAGCTAATGAAGCTTGTCCAAAGTGTATAACGGTCGTGTGAGGCGGAAGCTTGATTGCGCGAGGTACTCTGGTAGGGCGATGCGATTGCTTCTTTTGCGCTCTGTGGGGGATTTTGTTTTCCTGTCCCCTCGGGGAAGCTCTCAAAAGAGACAAAAACCTCGCTTTTCGCTGGTGGAAGAGAAACGGTGAAATGGGCAGAATGAAGTGGAATTTGAGGGATGCTGGGAGGATGCAGCACAGAAGGGATCGAGGGCAGAGTCAGCCAGACTTGGGTGGAAAACAGAGTTTGCAGCACTTGAGCGGGTGCGCAGTCTGAGATTTTATTTTGGCTGAGGTTTGTGTTTGTGTGATGCTGGACGCAGCCCAATTGGGACCTGGGTGATGGTGTACCAGCCAGTACTTGCCCGCTATACCATGCAGCTGAAGTACCTGCCGCTACAGCGTCGGCTCCACCTCCCTAAGGAAGGAGCAGGGGGTTTTAATGGAAAGAGCCTGAAGTCAATTGATAAGGTGATTTTTTCGCGTCCATCAAGTCGAGCAGTAATAAATCATGTCGTCACAGCCAGTTCTCTCTTGCCAAATGCCTCAATTACTGCGATAAATACTATCACGATGAGATAGAGACCTCAGTCGTATGCTGGAGAAGAGCCACAGCTTCCTGTACTGATGATACCCACCAACAAACGGACGACTTCACAAGTCCTCTGGAGGCGCATCTCGAAGCTACCAAATCACTGGATTGTTTGACACCAGCCTCACCGATCCATCAGTTTCCCCCCCCCCC
>LFMI01000394.1:57083-69862 GCA_001050175.1 Trichoderma parareesei | reverse complement strand
GGGGGGGGGGGGCTTGCTGATGCTGTGAAGAAAATATCTAGCCGTACTCGATACTATTGCTATTATAGTTTCTAATTCTTCCATAAGTAATCTTCCCATTCTTCTCGTGATGCTATAGATCACTACCTTTTCCTTCCTTTGAGTAATTTAGTAGGTACCTAGGTACGTACATCGCTGATTACATGATTCGGCCAAATTGGGTGTCCGGAGAAGCCTCGGGTCCTTGCACCTCCAATTCCAGGCAGCTTCACAGACAGCTTCAACTGAAGCTCAAATCAACCGAAGCCAATCCACCGCATTCCAGCATGGATCCCGGTCCGTTTCAATCAAAATGGAGCCCCGTCCTCAAATGACGTGTCGCATGATCCAGAGGGGGAGCCAAGGGCCAAGACGTGCATAATTGACCAGTCGCCAATTGTGCATTGCATCCGTGGACAGCGTTTACTCTCACAGTCGAATATTGAAGCATCTCGTGCATGTGATTTCAGGAGCTCACCTCAACCTCAACCTCAACCTCGACCTCAACCTCAACTTCAACCACCAACATCGCCATCACCATCAGCTAAGCATGGCCTCATCCGCCTGGAAGGCGTCCGTCTCAGCGGTAGACCGCTATGACACCATCTCCAAGATGTGCGTTCTGAAGATCATCTCCCCCATTGTCACCTATATACATATCACTAACCAAAGCTTCACACAGAATGGAAAGCCTCCCCTCACGAGACATGAATGAGGCCATCGCCATCGAACAGGCCGCATACGACAACTCTTCCTCTCTGGTACCTCGCCCTATGACCCAACCTCAACTCAATTCACTCCCGTTTCTAACTTTTAACCCAGGAAGAATACACCGCCGCCTGCCAGCCCTCCAAGCCCCAAATCCCACCACCCTCATCCTCCCCCCTATCCGCGCCCTCACCCCAACCTCCATCCCCAACAGCGTCCTCCAGCGCCGGCATCCGCATTGGCTCGTACACCAACTGCACGCCCGTCTCCGAGGGCGTCACATCCGAGGTCTTCCGCTCCGGCACCACCGCCCTCAAGGTCATCGTCCACAGCACCCCCGAGCCGCACAACCCCCTCCGCGAGGTCAAGATCCTGCAGACGCTCCATCCGCCGTGCATCCCCTTGCTCGACTCCTTCCGCGACCACGAGCAGCGCCTCGTCCTCGCCTTTCCGTACATGCCGCTGACCCTCGCCGACGTGCTCGACCGCAGCAGCAGCAGCAGTAGGAGTAGCAGCAACACCTCTTCCTCCGCGCTGGACCTTGATCTCGTCCGCTCTCTCTTCCGCGACATCCTCCAGGCCCTGCGCGAGATCCACGGCCAAGGCATCGTCCACCGCGACATCAAGCCCTCGGCCATCCTCCTCGCGTCGCCCTCGGGCCCGGCCTACCTCTCCGACTTCGGCACCGCCTGGCACCCGACTCTCTCGGCAGCCTCCGAGCCCCGGGACAACAAGATCCTCGACATCGGCACGGGGCCGTACCGCGCGCCAGAGGTCCTCTTCGGCGACAAGTCCTACGGCCCGCCCGTCGACATGTGGGCCCTCGGCGCCGTCCTGGCCGAGTGCATCCGCAGCCCGCCCGCGCCGCTCTTCGAGTCGCGCCCCGCGCACGAGGACGGCAACCAGCTCGGGCTCATCCTCAGCATCTTCAAGACCCTCGGCACGCCCACGCCCGAGACGTGGCCCGAGGCCAAGGGTTTCAAGGTCACCCCCTTTGAGCTGTGGACTGTGTTTCCGCAGAGGAGCTGGGAGGAGATTCTGCCGGATGTTGATGAGGGCTTTAGGGAGGTTGTGGGGAGGTTGGTGCGGTATGATGGTAGCAGGGCTACGGCCGAAGAGGTGAGTCTGTGTGTTCCTGATATTCCAAGGATTTACATATATACGCATTAAGGAACTACCGACCGACTTGCTGACGGGTCTTCATTCCCAGGCTCTAACATACAAGTGCTTTACAACTAATGATACCGCATAATTCTGATAACCGCCACCACCCCCCCTTTTTAACCGTCATATACAGTCTTCCATACATACATAACTCATGATACAACATACATGTACAACATTCAAGAATGAGTCTCCTCCATCCAAGAACCTGCTCAATTTACATCCAAACCCATCCAATCCAGGCACAAATCAATACTCATCCCTATCCCTCTGCGCACGCCTCCTCTTATCGGACCCCAGGTAATCAATCGGGTTCCTGCACAGCGGACACGTATTCTGGCTACTGCTCTGGAACCACTTGTATAGGCACGTCCGGTGGAACAGGTTCTTGCACGTCGAGCAGCGCTTGTCCGGCATGCGCTTGTCGGCCGCGATGACGCTGTAGCAGATGGCGCACTCCGTCTGGCCCTTGAGCGCGCCGACAATGTTGCGCTTCAGAATCTGCAGCCCGTCGATGACGCTGCCGCCCGAAAAGGTGATTACACCCTGCGTCGTCATGATCCAGCTGTTCCACGTGCGCTCCTTGACGGCCACGGCTTCCTGGCCCGTCACCGTCACGGCCTCGATCGGGTAGTTGGGCGACACCTTGATTACAATGGACGCCTGCGTCTCGTCCACCTCGTAGCCCACGAGCACCTCGCGCGCGTTCTTGGAGATGCGCACCACCACCTCCTGCTCGTCGGGCCCGGGCGGCTCCTGCTGGTCCACCCACGCCTGCACGTCGTCCAGCATCTCGGAGATGATGAGCGGCGAAAAGTACTTTGTCGTCCACGCCTCGACCGCGATGCGCGTCTGCTTGGAGCGGCAGGCCAGGTACCACGCCTTGAAGAGCCCGGGGATGTACTTGAGCGTCAGGTAAAACAGGTGCACCAGCAGCCACTGCATGCTCCGTTCTTCGGGCTCCGACCGGGCAATCTTGATGTCATACGTCTGGATATGCTCCGTCGTGAGCTGTTCTCTCTCGAGGCTCAGCGGATGTGCCGCCGAGTGGCCGAGCACATCAAACATAAAGTCCAAAAAGGGAGCGATGTAATTGTCCGTCTTCAGGTTCTCCGTGTAGTCGCTTCTCAGCTTGAACGACGACGCCGAGTACGCGTCAAAGACAAGCTTCCATGATAGCAGGTAGCTTCGGATCGAAGACGGGAATTGCGCCAGCATTTCGTCGGAATACCGCTCCAGAGTCGGGGCGTCGAGGAGCAGAGACAGAAGCTCATCAGGCAGACGAGCATCTTTGACAACGAATTAGTCACATACCCAAATAGAATAGTGAAAGAAAAGGAACTTGCCAGTCTTGTCCAAAACAGTGTCAATGGACCGCTGCTCCTGAATAGCCGGCAACGCCCTGTGCAGCAAATCAAAGGCCGCCGTCTGAATGTCCTGCGACTCCGAAGCAACCAGCTCGTAGATATCCGAGACATCCTTAAGATTCTTGACAGGCACCTTCTCCACCTCCCGGCAAAGCATGGCGTCGACAATTTCCAGGGGCTGGCTACTGGCCCCGCGCGGCAGCTTCAGCAGCTCAATCAGCGACTTGGACCTCTTGACTGCTGATTCTCGAAGTGCATCTTGTAGGTCATCGTTGGGATCCTCGAGGCTCTCTAGCGTTTTGACAAGCTTGAGTGAGGAATGGATGAACGGAAGGGCGTCGGGAAGGGGGTAGCTGGCCGCCTGCTCCCACAGGTCGAGACTGAACTCTATAGCTTTCTCCCAGTAGGAGCCAAAGACGTCGCTCATGCAGGGCAGCAGCTGGTTCAGCACGCGGCATATCTCGGCCGAGAGGGGCGCGCTCAACGGCTCGCCGTCTTCCAGCCACGACGTAATCTGTCTGACGGCGAAGACGATGCGGTTATTGGCCACGGGAAGCTCTCCGCCGTCATACACCTGCGCTGACAGAGAAAGTAGGACGAGGATCATCATGGTTTTGCTGTCGTCTGCAGAGGCTCCTGCAACGTCGCTGACGAGCCGATTGCAAAAGTTGCTGGCCAGTTTGGAGGGCTTGATTGTCTCACCGAAACCTGAAATCGCGGCAGCAGCGAGGAGAGCGGTCTCGGGAGCAGCCTTCGTCAGCACTGGCTTGAGCAGTGTCTCCTCCAGACTGGGCAGCACGCCGTGTGCTTCAGCCACAGCTTGGATGATCTCGCTCAGAGCCCGGGCACTGTAGACACCCCTAGGTGTCAGCTCCTTAGACTCCTCCTTGAGGAGGTCGACAAGTCCGCGGAAGATATGAGCCTGCTCTTTGTCCACCGAGTTGTCCCACCACTGGGACGCCAGCGAGCTCTGGTTAACGATAGAGGTCCTAAGGGTCGTCACAAGAGATTCCGCCTCTGACACGGCATCGGCAGTGTCCAAAGTGAGCCACAGCCCGTTTTCGTCCCTCGAGGTGATTTGGTCGGTAGCGAGCTGAATACTGAGGCACTGAATGTATAGCAGCTCAATCTGGAATTCGCGCGGGAGCTTGGCAACATCTACCCCTTCTTTGAGAAGATGCGCAGAGTAAAGAGACATTCTCAGTGGGACTGAACGACCCTTTCTGTCTCTGGGCACGCGGATCTCCGTCGGCTGGGCTGTTGAATTAGCCAGGGTGGCGGCGCCGCCCAGGCTGTTGGTGATTGACAAAGACGGGTTGATTGGATGTTCCAAGAAAGGCGCCAGTTTCTGCATCCAGGCATTCGTGCTGGGAAAAATTTCCTCAACGGCAATGCCGGCAGCGTGTGCTTGTTGAGCCTGCTTTGACAGCGTCTCGATATCCAACGACTGAGGGCCTGCTCCCTCAAGATTGCCTTGTATGATTTCAATGACCGGCTGAGTGCCGGCAGTTCCCTCTCCCTGTAGTATGGCGCGGATCGCAACGGCCTTTGACGAGACAACAGTGCTGCTGATTTCAGACAGACTCAGTAACTGCGCAACCAAAGCCGTATGGAGAGATTCGTCCTCGGTAAAGAGCTGTGGCTTGCCCTTGGCGATGATCTCTAAAGCTCTCAGTGCCGGTTCTGCCAATGCGTGTTCCTTGTCTAAGATATCTAATAGCTTTTCGGATAGCTGTTTACAGCTCTCGTCAGAGAGGCCTTTCTCGTTCATGGCAGCTTCTAGCAGCTCCCACCCAGGCGCCTGGCTCTTGACAGCTTCAATTGCTTCTGAGATGATGTACTCCTGGAGCTTGGCATTCCCTTGCGTGGGCTCAGACGCCTTTTCCTCGGAGACAAGGGAGGCGAGAGCCGAGTTGCGAGTGGCGCGGTCGGAGAACCCCAAGACTGCTTCGACCCAGGAGCCCCAGATCGTGCGGTATGCTTGTTCCCTGGATGGAATTGCCCCGAAGAGGTTGAGGCAGGACAGCAGCGGCCTACTAGAGGCAGACTGTATGACTTTTTCCGTCGACTCTCGTGCAGCTGTAGACAAGAAGTCCGCCACCTTGTCTCCGGTCTCGCCGTCGAAGAGATGCTGGGCGGTACTGAGTGCGTATTCAAGAGCAACCGCAGCCCCAAACGGCTTCATGTTGCGATTCTGTAAAATGGAGATGCATTGGTCGATGACAGTCCTTGATGGAGCGGCTGTCTGGTCAGGCAAGGATTCTCCGATGTTGGCCAGCTTCCGGTGAATTTCTCCAACAAGGCCGAACCACCGGCGGCCCTCCTCGCCAATCTTTTCCTGTGACGACTGGTACTCGCGGGACACCTCCGGCAAAGAAGCTGAGATTCTGGTGCACAGCAACCGAGCCAACCGTTCCCACTCCTCTGCTGATGCCGCAACGACGACTGAAGGGCTCCGAAGGAGTGTGAGATGGGCTTCCACCAAGATGCCCATGGCGTTGGGCCCCAGGGGAATGGCCACCGGCTTGTCGGACACGGTGAGGAGCGAATGTTCAAAGAGTGGGAACACTTGCTCGCGGGCAAAGACAAGCTTCTCGTCGTCGGAAAGATTCTTGATCAGACGTTTGAGGGTATCAATGTAGCACTTCCAGGCCATGGAGGTGTTTGTTCGGGGCTCTTCGCGATTCGTGACGCCAGCTTTGACAGCTTCCAGGAATTCAGAAGCCGTCTCCAGCTTCTTCATCTGGTCCACCGGCAGGACGGATATCAACTCGTCAAGATGCTCCCAGAACTTTGCGGGACAGCCTTGCGATCCCTTTTCGATAAACTGTCGCAACCGTGAGAGTGCGGGCTTCTTTTCTTTCGGCGAAGGTGTCCAAAGATCAGGAACGGCTTGTGACAGCCTCGTCAGGGCGCGGACATAGTCGAGTGCGGACCCAGCCTGGTTGGTCTTGAGGCCGCCCGTGACCATGGCCTGCCTCGCTTGTGTAGATTCGGCATAGGGAAGATTGCGATTGAGGCAAGTGATGAGGAGGTGGCACACCGTCTTCCGCACGGCGGCGTCGTTGAAGGTAATGGCGCGCCAGACGGCCTCCTCAGAGAAGAAGTCGTCCAGCTTGTCGCCCAGGGCGGCGATTTCCTCGTCGTTGAGCCGCTGCAGCAGGCTGAGCACCAGCGACAAGCTGGCGGCCACGACGCGGATGTACTTGGCCTCGGCGTCGTCCTTGGTCGTCGACCGGTCATCGCTGAGGGTGTCGGGGGTCTCTCGGATGGCATCGATGGCGTAGTCGAGGATCTGCGTCTGGCACTTGCGCCAAAAGGCGGCGACCTTGTCGGGGGTGTTGATGAGCGACGACAGGCCGTCGCTGGCGGCGCGCGCAACGCCGCGGTCGCGGTCGTAGAGCCCGGCCAGCCAGGCACCCACGATCTTGGGGATGTGTCGCTCGGCCCGCCGCCGCGCCGACTTGATGAGCTCCAACTGCAGGGTGTGCGCCAGCTCGCGGACGCGGCGGGCGTTGTCGATGCTGAGGCGCGGGTAGACGGCGGTCCAGACGTCCAGCAGCGCATCCTCGACGCCGCCGTTGCGCTCGTGCGGCCACGCCTGGACATGGGCCAGCAGGTCCTCGAGCGCCTTGGTCTTGGTGGTGCTGTCCTTCTTGAGCAGGTTCTTGAGGCTGACAACGACGTTCGGATCCGACACGGCGCTAAACGACGGCGGCTCGGCCAGGTACGACAGGGTGCCCGTCCCGCCCGGAGCGCCGAAAGCCCCGAACGTCGTTCCCGGGGCGCGGCTGGAGCGCTTCATGGTCGGCTGGCGGGTTCAGTTGCGCGGGAGGAGAGGCGAGGAGGAGGGACGAGGGAGGAGAGGCGAGGAGGAGAGGCGAGGCTGAGACGGTGGTGGGCGAGCTGCGTTGCGCAAGGCTCCAGAGGCTGCTGAGCGAAGGTTTGGCGGAGAGGGACCACCTCTGTTTGGAAAATTACTAATGGGAGCTCCAGCTGCCAAAAAGGCGCCTGTGATGTCAGCATCGCCCTGCCAGAGGCGCTCAGGGCTGCAGCTGGGGCTGGAAGCGCTGAAGAGTCACGCCGGGCACCGCGGGGTGTTCTGCTGAGGTAAGCGTGGATACGGTAACCAATGTGTGGATAAGGTAAGCAGTGTCGCACCTCGAATTGGAGCTGAATTCAGCTGAGATGGAGAATGGAACCAAAGCGACAGTGAGGCTATCCAAGCTCATGAATACCATTGATAAACAGAAAGCCACTCCTTTATATCCCTTTAGGTAAGGTGTTAAGGCCAGAAGGACATGGCATATTGTCAAAGTCCAGGCAAGCAACAATAGCAAGGACGTGGTCTTGCTATTGAGTATACTGAGTTTATCTGACGTGTGGGATACCTAGCCATTAAAGCCATCGCTAAAGAACAGGACAAGCCGGAAGACAGTCGGCTACAGAGAGCCTTGAAGTCTAATCATCGAAAACCCGATGAATGCACAAAGATTTTCAGAGGGGGCATCAAGATTCAAGGCGAGCTTTAGTCAACCCGTGACCAAATCCATCCAGCGAACAAAAGGTTGATGCGTGCAAATGATTTGTTTGTTGATGTCAAGCACATGTGCCTAACGATGTCAGCTCCAAGTACGAGTATACATGTACCTGCCGTAGCACAGACATCAAGGTTCGAGATCCAGGCCTCTGGAGGATTCTTTCAAGTCATCCGAAACACCTGTCCTGCAGTGATACAAGCACCCATTCGTTTCGGTCTGCCAGAATATACCTGACATGCTGCACCGATGCTCTGCTCTGCTGGCGCGCCGTCTCGTCCTACCCACACTGACTCGCCGGCTTGACGTCTTTCCAGTCACATCACGACACGCCGGCCGACGAAACCCCCCGTCAGCCTCACTCGCCAACCAGAGATGGCCAACCCGACCGGCCGGTGAGGAAAAAAAGCCCGGTGACCAGCTGCAGCGGCCCCTTGCAGACGCTTCGACGAGAGAGCGCCACTCGGCTCCCGACGGCCTGCCTAGGCGTTGCCAGATTGCATCTTCATCCGAACCTGTCGACCTGAAGTCTTGTGCTCAGACCAACTTGCTTCAGCTTGAAGTGATTCACGATGCACTTGTACGCATCAGGTAACCCAGGCCTGAGGGAATTACTTGTCAACACACGCCGTGCACTTCTGATAGTCCGTCCCATGTGCGTTGCTCCGTGCATCCGCCCGCTCGCCACTGGCCCGCCTGCTGCGCTGCCACACCAACAGCAGGTTCGAGGGGGTGGGAAATGGGATCATCGCAGGTCCTCGCACTGTATCTGTCTCCTCTGCTGACCGCATTCCGCATGCGCAGCGCTGATCTGCGGCGACGCTCGCACGAGCACTGTGGGCGCTCATGAATGCTCATACTGTCGCAGGCCACAATCTCAGCTTCAGGTACATAGCGTACTGGCTCATCCTGATGACTGGACCAACAGACTTCCATGCTCACCCCATTCAATTGCAGCATTTTCCCCTCACGAAGCTGAAGTTCCCCAGGTTTGTGATCTCCCGACAAGCGTCCCTCTCCATCATACTAGGTAGTAGATACATACAAGCATTACACGCACATCCCAGGCCGTCGGTGGACCCTGTTTGCATGAGACCCCGGATGCCGCCACGGCCAGCTGCGCCCTGATTCGCCCGAGCGGCGGCTTGGCTCGGTCAATTCGGGCTTGGGCCCCACGGTGACGTCGTCACGGCTCTTCCCCAGGCCGTCCCTGCGCCTGTGAGAAGAGTCGAGGGAACCTGAAGCGAGAGCGAGAGAGTCTGGGGGCCCTGCATAATAATACCGTAGCGCATCAGGCTGCAGCTCTGGCGGTGCTGGAGCATGATTGGTGCTCAAAGTTGCTGATATGCGGCCGCGGACGCGCTTTGTACTAGTAGTATTGGATGCGTAATTGTGCGTTTGCTTGCGCATACGATGGACCGTATGTACACCTATCTATTGCCTGCGCTCCATGAGACAAGTACCTTACCTACAGTACAAACATGCCAAATCATACCTACCTTACATACTTGCCTACGGCTGGCATCTCCTGACTCAGTCAAGCAATGGAAGGCATCGGATAAATCCCACCGCCCCAAACAGGCAGTTCCGGCGCCAGCACCAGACTTTAGCCACCCGACCCGACCTCACTGGCAGCGTGCCCCTCGATGACACCTCGCAGCGCCTTTGGCTCCCTGACAGGGCCCCCGAGCGGATCCCCTAGCGCCTTCGTCAGTGGACTCAACTTGCCCACAGTGGGCGCAGTGGGCTCTCCTGGCTACCCCGCAAGCGTACGACAGTGGACACGATAGTGCTCCAGCGCGGTGAACCGGCTGGGCTCACCTTCAGACAAGCCAAAAAGCGGCGCGCCGCTGATGCTCCCCTTCATTCCTCGCCGCCTCTTCGTCTCTTCGTCTCTTCCCTCTTCTTGACCTCTCATCGTCACTTCTCCTCGTTTCTCTGCCGACCTTGTCCAAGTCCCTCCCTCTACTCCACCGCCTTTACACTTCTAAGGACATTCCTTCTCTCAACCACAGCAAATCCTCGCCTCGTCGGCATCAGCATCGTGAGATCTGGATACGATATTCTTCACATCGTCCATCTCGTCCGATCTGTCCTTCCCCACTCAACCCGGTTCTGCCCGAGTTCCATGTCACATGCAATTGCTGCTGCTGGGGTGATTCAGCTTGACGTTTGCCTGGTAAGTCGCGAGGTTCATATCCATGGCCTCATGTGGTGTCAGGTGCGTGGTTGAGCATGGCTGTTAACCGTTGATCTCGCTTCCAGACTCGGTAGTGCATCTTGCCCAGCAATTGGCTCGAACTATCTCCAACATGCTCTCGACTACGCAACTTGCCTCGCCTCGCGCCAGGCTCCTCCTCGCCCGCAACGCCCTCAACTCCAATCCGACTGCCGCTCAGCAGAGCCGACAGTTCTGCGGCTTCGACTTGGGACGTCGCCGCCACCGCGTCTATGCCCTCAAGTACCTCGTCTCCCTGAACAGACGCCTACCCTGGGAGCATCTCAAGTCAGGAAGCCTCAAGGCAGCCGCCTCGTCTGCTGGATCTAGTGGGAAATACACCGACCTCAAGGACGTCAAGTCGTGGTCAGACGACCTGTCTGGAGCCCGTCCAGGCCGCAGCATTGAGGACGTCGAGCGAGACGCCATCAACCATCTATTCCACAAGGACGACAATGTGTGGGCGCCACTGCAGAACATTCGAAACTATCTGCACTCGAGCCTCCACCACTCTGACAAGGTCACTGCGGAGAGCGTGTTGAGAGCCACAACCGATGACAGCCTCAACTTTATCGACCCCATCACCAACCGACGAGTGTCACGCGCAGAGCGCGGCAAGTACTCAGCCATCAAGTTTGACGACCCCAATGCGCCTCGAAAGCTGACTCCCGAGGAAGAGTCCAAGCAGTACACCGATCTTGGCGACTACAAGCCCTCCAAATGGAACGAGCCCGACGGGCTGCCTCACCTGACTCCCGAGGAGCGTTCCAAGATTTACGGGGACTTGCCCGAGTACTCCAAGATGAAGATTGACAACCCGAATGCGCCTCGCAAACTGACGCCTGAGGAAGAGTCCAAGAACTACGACGACCTGGACAAGTACACATCCGTTACCTGGAATGAGCCGAATGGGCTCCCACAGCTCACTCCTGAGGAGAAGTCGAAGATGTACGAAGATCTGGACCAATACGGCCCGGTCACGTGGAACGAGCCGAATGGCCTGCAGGAGAGATCGCTGGAGGAAAAGTCCAAGGATTACAAGGACCTGCACAAGTATGGCCCGGTGACTCACGACGAACCAGACGGCCTTCGACGCCTGACGCCGGAGGAGAAGTCGAAGGACTACACGGACCTTCACGCCTACGGCGGCCCCTTTACCTGCAGAGAGTCCGTGCTCAGGGATTACGAGGCTCTGCAGAACGATCCCACGCCCAAGGCGGAGCCGATCCCCGCCAAGGTTCAAGTGAGCGACGCAGCCCTGCCTCAGTATGACGACCTGGACAAGTATGGCCCTGTCCGTTGGCATGAGCCCGATGGTCTCCGGCCGTTGACCCCCGAGGAGCTCTCCAAGGACTACGAAGACCTCTACATGTACTCGCAATACCCCAACGCCGGCCCCAAGACTGCTCGCGTGCATCCGGAAGAGGCCTCGAAGGCATACAAAGACCTGCCCGAGTACTCGGCGTTTCCGAATGCCGGGCCAAAGGTGGAAAGAATGCACCCCGAAGAAGCGTCCAAGAAGTACAAGGACCTCCCCGGCTACGCCGCTGACGGCTTCGTGGAGCCAGCAAAGACGCGCCACATCCACCCCGAGGAGCTGACCAAGAACTACGCCGACTTGGGTAACTATGAGCCGCAGAGCTTTGAGTCTCCCGAGAAGCCTTACCCCATGCACCCCGAGCAGGCGTCCAAGGCCTACAAGGATCTCCATGGCTACAATGCAAGCTCTCCGGACGTGGAGAGCCAGGAGACTCCGGATGTCGTTGCTGCCAGCCTCCGGGAGTACGACGCAAAGGAGCAGCTGCAGGCCGACATGGCGGCTTCCGGTGCCAGTCATCATGGGGCCGCCATTGAGGAGGCAGAGCGCGCGCTGGAGTCGCTGACGGCGGATGACATTCGAAGCCAGGTGCTGAGCAGGGTCCGCATGGCCGCCAAGGAAGAGGAAGAAGAGGCCGCGATGGAGATGAGTTCCATGGATGAGAGTTTTCCCAGTGAGTTGTCGAAGTCCGAATCCGAGCCGATCGAAGGCATCACCCGCAAGCTGGCCGAAATGCGCGCCGAGAAGGACCCGTACTCTAACGATCCAAAGGGACTAGAAACCAGCTACTCTGAGGAATGCGGTGGCGAGACGGCAGGGACCGTGGCCAAGCACTACGAGCCCCCGCCTCCCACGGCGACGGTGACGGTGAGGTTGACAGAGGAGCCGGCCCAGTACAAGATCCTGGCCTACGACGCGTCGACCAAGTCTGTCAGCGTTGCCGAGACCACCTCTGACGATGCCGATGTTTCGTCCCCTCCCAAGCTGACGGAGGTGCTGCTGCGGCTGTCGCACGCGTCCAAGTTCCTCCCTTACTTCAAGCCCCTGCAGGAGCAAGGCTACGACATTGTGTCTGGCGGAGGCGACGTGCTCATTTTCCGCAAGACGCGGCCCGCCGTGGCCAACGCCAGTGATCTTCCCTGTGATGCTGCTCCCAGCAACCCGGCCCGCGTCAACCCGGTGGACATGATGGGCCAGTCCGTGGCGGGCAACTTTGCCAGTCCCACCGGCTTCGTTAACTACGACAGCCTCGAGGACAGCCACGTGAAGCCGGCGCCGCCCGTGGGCACCAGCCAGCAGACGCGCAGAGACGAGGCGGAGCGGATGGGCCCGGCATCCCCGGAGAAGAAGAAGAGGAGCTTCGGCAAGAAGGTGGTGATGGGCACGGTCTGGGTGGGCGGAGCGGCGTATGCCGTGGGAGCGTTGGCGGAGCACTTTTCCGCTGCCGG
>LFMI01000394.1:12828-46957 GCA_001050175.1 Trichoderma parareesei | reverse complement strand
GGGGGGGGGGGGGGGGGGTCAACTTGTTTTTGTTTGCGACATGGAGAGATTCCTTTTACATCATTGATCTGTGTGTATATGCGCATAATAGGATGATTAGGTACCTTAGATATCTGGCACCGGCGTTGCGGCGTACTCGATGGCTACTACGAGAAGAGAGGAGAGCAAAATATGAGATAGAGAGAATGGCCATCTTTCATTGGAGACGATACCAGTTGCACCTCCCGGTTGGTCACTTGATACTTACCGTGTGCTTGCAGAGACACTTTGTTCCAAGGCATCGCATTTTAATTCAGGAGAGTGGCTATCCAGCAGCCCAGCAGAGAAAGGAAGTACCACACGAAGAGAAGAAGGAAACCAAGCGCAATTGGCTCCACTAGAGCTCCTCTTGCCACAAGTCCGCCACGACCTTGGGCTCTGGGGCAAAGGTCTTGTTCATGGGGCCCAGGAAATCCGACATGGCCTCCTTCAAAACGTCGACTGTGATTTGCATGTGCTCGCCTGTGATGGATCGGAATCGGAGGCCGCCCTTCTCGTCCAGTTGGCGAAGGCCAAGCCAATCCTCCTTGTACTGGGTCTGTTTCCGTAGAGGCGTGATTTCCGTGCCGTTGACCTCGGTGAACCACGAAGTCTGCTTGGGGATGACGGTCGTGTCGTCCTCGAACAAATACATGACAAAGTTTGCCAGGCTAGCAATGTTCTTCTTGTACTGTTCGTTCTTGACCGGCCGCTCGTTGTTGATGTCGGCCAAGAAGTTTGAGCTTTGAAGATACGAGTCGTAGTTGGTCAGGTCGCGGTAGTACTGCGCAGGCACCAGGCGGCTCTGCACGAAGTTGCTCCAGGTGTTGAACTTGAGCAGGGCCATGGCCGTCTTGCACAGGTAGTCTGTGCTGCCGCACGTCTTGAACTCGGAGATGCCGTTGTGCTGGCTGCCAAAGGTGATGAGGCTTCGGATGGGAGGCTTGTTGCACCGCTCGACATAGCCGCGGAGGAACTGGCCGCCCTGCGAGAAGCCGATGGCATCGATGGCGGGTGCGGTGGACAGGATCGGGTGTGCGGCCAGGGTGTCGCAGACTAACTGAAGCTGCTCGGTCACGTTGCCAAAGAATGTTGCTGACCGGTCCGCGTTTGCGTCTGCGCCGACGGCGATGGCGTAGGTAAATGTCCCGGGATGGATCTCGTCTGCGAGCAAGCCGACGTCCTGGATGCCTTCGGAGTTGTACGTGTCGCCCAAGCCGTGCCAGATGACCAATGGCAACGGCGTATCATCTTCTGGCTCGTCTGTGAAAGGATGCGGGAGTCTCCAGGCGAGTGTAGAATGGGCCAAGAGGGCCGTTGCCAACAGAGAGGGAGCCGGACGCATGGTAGCGGAGGCCTCGAGGAGTCAAGACACTGATGGATGGAAAGTACTGTTGCTGGATGGGTGAGATCTCTGGAATGGCTTGTATAGTAAATGAGAGGCGGATGATGGAGGGAGTCAAGATGATGAAGCAGAGGAGATGGATAGATAGATAACAAGAGGATGGAAGACGCTGATGCCGATGGCAGGGGTTGAAGCTGTCGCGGCTTCCTGACATGCGCTCGCGTCGTAATCGCTGCTGACTAACACCCGCTGTAGCCAGTTCCCTGGAAACTCCAGGCTCCAGGGCATGGGACAGCTGAAGATCGCTATGCCAATAAGAGGCACCTCCCCGACATCTATGTACTATGTAATTTGGTGCCTCAGTTTGAGAGGCTCGAAGCATTGACACATTGACACAGTAAAATCAGAAGCAGAGAAGATGCAACCGTAGGTCCAAAGCAAAGAAAGTTGGACTGCTAACCGCGCCGTTGGACGAATCACTTGCAGACAACTTGCCCCTCGCTGTGACGGCTGAAACTGGGGTTTCAAGTTTGAAGTCTCCTGTGCCGGCTATTGAGCTTGGGAGTCCGTCCAACTGCATGAAACTCAGCCTTGTAGCGTCTGCATAGAGCAACCGGCGACTATTAGCACATGGATGTTTCATGAAGCGGCCGAATAGGCCAACTTCAGCTCTCAATAGCGTCTGTCCATCAGCCGCACCCCTGAATCGCTGTTTCAACAGCTTAAAGGAGGGCCTCGCCCACCGTGGTGATGTCGATAGTAACTCGCTCCTCTCGGTTCTTCATCCACTCTTTATAGATTCATTCTTGTGATCAACTCGCAACATAATCGACGTTTCTTCCACTCAGTCAATCTTCATATAATCCTGCGCTGGACGGCACCGATACCCTTACTCTCCCGGTGCATACCTACTACATATATATTCTTTTTCAGATTCCCAAGCCCAAGCTGAGCTTGCTCCATCTCTCGACAACGAAACTCGGCCCAGCTCAGCTCGAAACATCATGCAGCCGTCTACCCTCTTCCTGGCTGCCCTCGCTTCTGCCTCGGTGGCCATGGGTCTCCCGTTCAACCTCTTCCGACCAAACTTCTCAGGCGGCTCTGCACCCGTGAGCAACGCGCCAGCAGTTCCGCAGCTCACTCCCTCCTCCGGCTAAAGACTCGGACGACAATTCTCGGCAGTGGCCATCCAGCATCTGGCGGATTCATGTCTGGTCTTGAATCACCACTATTGATAAAAGTCAAAGAGACATTCTGCCTCATGCCACTACTGCTATCTTTATCTGGCATTGCCATGCGTCTCTGCTTCAAGTATATAGATCTTACATCAGAGAGAGATTTATGAGTGTGTATTCATGGTCATGTAGCCCTGGATCTATAGCCACTCCCTATTCTACGCTTGCTGGTAAACGTGAGGCTGTCAAATGCTTCACTTTTTTGTCAGAGCTGGTTAGGTCAGCAGGTTGGCTTGGAAGGGGTTTCGTCTAGTTTCGTGCACAACAAGGGGAATGATCGTAACACAAATGTCGAGAATCTGCATGAGGCGGCAAATAAGCATGGAAAACGAAAATAAATTAAATACCCTCGTGTACAATCTGTTTATTTTTTTGTCACAAGCGCTTGTGCTGTAGAAATTGACCCTTCGACATGTGGTACATGAACAGCCTGCGTCATCACGCGGAGCCAATCCGCGCCCCAGCGGATTCAATTGCGCGCCGGAAAAGCTGGTGCATGTGCGAAGTAGCTTACTTTGTGCTTGTGCTACACCCATGATAACTAACTTTGAACATCAGCACCACTGTTTGACGACACCGCCTCGCAATGGCAGCGATCTAGAATCTCTGTAGACGAGCTGCGGACGACAGTTATCTATCCAGTGGAAGCCAATCGCGCCAAACGAAGCTGCATGCCCTTCCTCGAGCTCGAATCCCACGACCACGAGCTATCCATCAACGGCTGGCAAGGCCTTGAACAGCTCTCGTTCTGTCCCTCTCCGCCCATTCCTCCATCTCCGAGCCGCTCAGCCATAAAACCATGCCTCCTACCGAACCCGACGCACCGCCGACCGCCTCGAATGGCGACGCAGCAGCTCGCATCGGGCCGCACCCCGGTTACATCTCCAGCTCGAACCAGTACGCCTCAGAGCTCAAGATACGGCGCATGCTCCGGGAGAACGGCTGCGACCCTGCGCGAGAGGATAACTACCGCTTGCAGGGCGTCCAGCTCATAGACACCGTGAGGCAACATCTGAATCTGTGCGTTTGCGCCCCTGCGTGGCTCTCTGGAGCCTCTGGACAGAACTGACCCTTGGGTGGGAAAAGCCAGGCCGGTGCGGACGTTTGACACCGCGTGCACGTACTTTCACAAGTTCCGACTCAACTTCCGAGATGCCGAGTATAACTACCAGGACGCGGCTCTGGCGTCGTTGTTCGTCGCGTGCAAAGTCGAGGATACGATCAAAAAGTCGAGGGACATTCTCGCGGCAGCTTACAATGTTAAGAACCCTGACAAGCCTGCGGCGTCGGATGACAAGGTACGTGGAGACTGAGTCTTTTTGTCCTTATCCAAAGACCAACCATGAGGGCAGATATTCGAATCACCAGGCAAAATCATCATTGGACTCGAGCGCCTGATCCTCGAAACGATCGGCTTCGACTTTCGCACTCGGTATCCCCAAAAGCTGCTCGTCAAGGTCGTGCGTAGCATTCTCGGCCGCGAGGCGGGCGAGTCCTTCTTCAAGATTGCCTACGCGATGAGCATCGACATGTACAAGACGTTTGTGCCCATTAAGCGCACCACCTTCTCCATGGTAATGGCCCTGGTAGAGCTCACGGCTCGCATGACGGGTCAGCATCTGGACGCGGTCAAAGAGTTTGCGGCGCGGCGGCCACAGTACCATCGGCCGGCTGTTCTCGAGACCATGCTCGATATACTAGACCTCTATGTTCAATACCACAAGTCGACCAAGGTGGGCACGCAGTTTGACCTAAACCGCTTCATGGACATCAAGATTGCCCTCAACACGGAGCTCGAGAAAGACTTCATCTCTCGGCACATGTACCACTGCAGTCGTTGCGAAAATGAGGACCCGACCCCCGCCATCCCCGGCTCTGCCACTTCACCCACAGCAACATCGTCTGCGTGGCCGGGCGACTTGTCTATGAGACGAACGGCTCGCGGCCAGGATGGCACCATGCGGTTCGTGTTCGACCCCGAGGCTGCCCGAGAAGAGCAAGACACAGTAGCGCCTTACTTTACCGAAGAGTATGAGGAGTACGAGGTCGAAGTGGAAGAGCCCATACCGCCACCCAGACATGAGCATGATGGAGGCGGACGAGGGGGATATCGCGGACACGGTCACGGGCCTCGAGATAGGAGTGACTACAGGCGGGGAGGCTCGTATGGGGGCGGATACAGAGGCGCGGACAGGCACTATCGGGGGAGGAGATATCATTGATTGATTACCCATGACTGGTTGTTGAGTGTCATCAACGTCGGTCTGCCCCGGTTGGCGGATGATCATATAGAAGCTATATGTGAGACGATAGATGTGTTTAGCAGGCTTCCTAGCAAGGATATGAAACGCTGACGCACACACATCAAACAAGCCTGAGACTTTTCTCGTAACAAAAATAACAAGCATCATGATGCTGATTGATGGACGAAAGCTAGAGAGAGATAAGGCAGAGCCCATCACGAAACAAAAGGGACAAAAAAGGACAAAAAATAAACCACCCGAAATCCCAATCGAATGACTTGAATATAGGAAAAGCCCGATGCGGGGGTCGAACCCGCAACCTTGAGATTGCATCAGAACGTGTTCTCGATTAAGAGTCTCACGCTCTACCGATTGAGCTAACCGGGCTGGGAATGGTTCTGTTTTGAACCAATCACGGATCACCGATTGAGCTCGAGGCGGCTTGTTGACACGACAAGTGGAATTTTGCTCTATAGCCTATTGGCCACGAGCTGGATTTCCTGCACTTTAATGGGTGGGAGTCTGGTGCTCTACCGATCGAGCTATCGCGGCTTCAAGCTTGGGAATCTAATGCATGGTCTGATTTCTTCCAGTAGTACTGAGCTACTGGTATCTTTACTTAAGGTATACAATTCTATAAGGTGACAGTAGAATTATTACTACTTACTACATAGACTAAGTTCTCTTAGGTACCTAGGCTATATCTTAGTAAAAGGGCCGGAAAGCATAAGGGCTATAAGGCCACTTCTATAAATAAAGGTTATGTGATCTAGTAATGTAAGTGGAAGAGGGGAAAAGCTATATTTTATTAATAAGGAATCCTAGTTCTCTTTTATATATATATATATAAACTAGCTAGCTACTTTTAATTAATTTTATTATATTAATTCTCTTTTCTATTAAAGACCCCTATATCTCCTTTTTAGTAATTAAGACAGGGGGAATATTAGTGTTTTATTATATATAGAATATTTATAACGCTATTATATCTTATAAGTAGTAAAGAGTATAGCTATATAGCTAGTTAAAGCTAAGTATTACTTATATCCTCTTAGTATATTAACCTATATTATTTATTAGTTTTATAAATTACCCTATTCTTTTAACTCCTATTTATTATATTAAATCTAGTAATAGCTATATTTTTAGTATAAAAGCTATATTATATATATTACTTTAAAAGGACTCCTTTAAATTACTATTAAGATTATAAAACCCTAAAAGTTTACCTTAACCTAGCTAGCTATAGTAATTACCTTTATCTCTTAAACTAAATATTAAAAGTTAGCCTACTTATTAAAGGATAAGATTAAAAATTACTATAGCTTTAAAACTAGCAGTAGGATTTATATTAACCTTTATAATAAAGCTAGACTTATTAAAATAACTTACCTAGTTATTATAAAATAAACTAAGGCTTAAAAACTCTAGTTCCTTTATTTACTCTTTTATAAACTAAGATTTAGAACTAGACTTTAATATACTATTTAATATATAAAACCCCTTAGGCCTATTAAAGCTAGAATTAGAGTATTATTTAAACCTTAAAAAAGATAATAACTAGGACTAGGATAAAATAAGTAACTTAGGAAATACTATATAGTATATATATACTATAGCAGTAACCTTATTTAATAAATCCTATTTTATATTTTATTAATTAGATTACTTAAAAGCTTCCTTAAATAATAGTTCTCCTATCTTTTTTAGTTATATAATTAAGTATATTAATATAAATCTTATTAGCTTAATAGCTAAGTTTATAAATTTTACTAATTTCTTATAAGAAATTAATAATAAAGCCTTAAATAAAGTAGTAATAATAAAGGACCTTAATATATTTTATAATACTTTAAAAAACAGTTTCTTTACCTTAATATATATACCTAATTTTAATATAAAACCTAATAGTTTATTAAAATAAAAGCTAGATAAGTTTTTAAAAGTATACTTAACTAAAGCTTATATAGCTTTTTATAAGGCTAAAAGTAAAGACTATCTTTTAATAAGTTCTTTACTAACCTAAGTAGAAGATTATTACTTAAAGGACTTTATTAAATAGACTATTATAGGCTTAAGAGATAAAACCTTATAAAAGGAGGCAGTTAACTAGTTAGCTATATTTACTAAAAGTATAAAAGCTTTTATAATAGTAATTAATACTGCTAAAGCTATTATTTATATATATAAAGACTTAAAGAAGGCTTAATTTAAAAAGGCTTATATAAAAGCTTATAAGTATATTATTTAAAAGAGGTTTAAAAAAGACCTTAATTATATCTTAATAAAGGAATTTAGCTTTAATTTAGTAGCCTTATTTATAATCTTTTAAAAAGTAGCTAGCTACTTTATAAGCCTAACTTTAGGGTTTTTAATTCTACCTTATTATAGCTTTTAGTAAACCTTATAATAGCTATTATAAAACCTAGTGCAGCCCCTAACTCCTATACTTAAATTACTACTGCCTTCTTTACTAATACTTATTAAATACTATAGCTAAAATAATAATTAGCATTATAGCAGTTAGTTATATAAGTAAACTAGCCTTATATAAATAAACTAATTTAAGACCTTATATATAAAGCCTTTTATATATTTTAAGGAGATGCCTTAAGCTAAAGGAAGTTTAAGATATACTTACTTTAAGTTATCCTTTAAGTAAGATATATAATAAAACCTTCTTTTTTATATAAATTCTAAGAATATATATATTAATAAATAGCTTTTTATATTATTAGGTAAGCCTGTTTATTTTATATATAAATAGGCTAAATACTATTTTAGCTACTATACTGCCCCTTTTAATTAATAATTATAAATATAAGAAAAAGTATATTTTAAATTTATAATATATAATAATCTTAAAAAGGCCCTGCTTAAATTAAAAAGGACTGCTATTAATATATATACTGCCTTAATATACTTTAAGGAATATAAGGAGTTAAATACTATAGCTTTTAAGAATTAAAGTTATATTTAATAAGAATTAGTAAGCTTAATAATAGCCTTTTATTTAATTATACTATATTACTTATAAGAGTTTAAGAAGATGCTTATAAATATATACTTAGCCTAAATAAATATAAAAGAAAAAGCTATTATATTACTAAAAGCTATTACCTAGTATTTTTAAGAAATCTTAAAAGAAAATACTATAGTAAACCCTTTAAAAATATTAAAGATAGCTATACTAGCTATAAGGATAAAGCTAGCCTTTAAAAAGAGAAAGGTATAAAAAGGACTTATTACTATAAAAAATAATATAAATAAATATAATACTAAATCTTAAACACCTAGCTATTAGCCTTTATTTAATAAACCTAAAAGATATATTAAACTAGCTTAAATTATAAAAAAAGATAAAAAGGGTAACTTTAACTTTAAAAAGCTAGTATTTAAGTTCTAGGCAGAGCTAACCCTCTTAAAACTCTAGCAGCTTAGCTTTAAAAGCATATATTAATTTAGTAAGCTAGCTAAATATAAGTCTTTAAAAAAGACTTATAAAGGAAAAGGAAAGATAGTAATAAAAGCTTAATTAGTAATACTTAGCCTTAATATATATAATACTATACTGCTAAAATAAAAGGAGTTTATACTAAAGTTATTTTAAGTAAATATAACCTTTTAATCCACTTTATATAAGATTAGGTACTAGTTATTAAGAGATTTAGTATAAGCTAATTAAAGCTTAAAAGCTAACTTTATTTTAAAAGAGTTTATAACCTATAATAAAATACTTATACTTAACTTATCTTTAATAAGTTTTACTAAATTAATTATATTTAATACTAATAAATAATAAACTATTATAAATAAGTTTATAATACTAGATTTATAGTATAAAAGTATATAAAAAGAGGTATAGGCTATAGTTAAACCCTTACTTAATAAAGAACTAAAAGATATCCTATTATTACTTAAACTTTTATAACTTTATAATATAAAAGCTGTATTTAATATTAAGGAAGGTACTTTATAAATTAATATTAAAGCTAATAAGGAGGAATAAAAGACTATTTAAGGCCTTATTTTATTATTATTAAATAAGTAGAAAATTATACTTATATTAAGCACTTTAAAAGCAGCTAAGCTATATATAAAAATAAATTATAAGTTTAATAAAAACTTTAACTCTACTTCTTTTATAAACTTAAAGGAGTTAGAAGATAATAATAATAAGTAAGGAAACTAAGTTACTTACTTTAACCTTAGTATATTATTAAAAGGCTTAATAAAAGCTAAAGGGAAGAGATAAAAATAACTTTTAATACCCCTTTCTCTTATATATTAATAAACCCTAGGTTAGTATTTATTAAATATACACTTAAACTAACTATAAATAAAAAGATTTATAAAGACTTTAAATAAGTATAAGTAGTCTATTTTTATTATGCCTTATATAAGCTAGAAATATTAAAAAATACTAAACTAGATTTTAACTTATTTTCCTTAAATACTAAAAAGAAAGATTTATACCTAAAGCCTTATAAGCTGCTAAGATTAAATATAAAAAGTTAGCCTAGCTTTATAAACTTAGTAAGATTATATAAAGTCCCTTTTCTTATACTTTAATAAGTGCTAAAAAGAATAACTAACTTTAATATAAACTAGAAGGTTATAAAAAAATAGTTTAAATAGTCTAAGATAAAAATAAGCTTTAAAGTGCTAAATAAAATAAAGGAAAAGGTAGTAAGGATATTTTAAATATATTAAGACTTAAAAAGAAAAACTATTATAAATATTCCTTTTATAAACTTATTTACTTATAAGCCTAAACTTAAAGAGGGAATTAAGCTATAGTAAGGCTTATTAAAAAAGTAATAAAGTAAACTTAAGAGGTATTAGCTAAATTGCCTTATTTAAAAGGGAATTAAAAGTAAATAATTTAAGTATATATATATAGTAAATAGTAAACTGTTATTATAAAGTGCAGAACTTATATTAATTATAAAAGCAGGATATAAAAATAACCTATAAGCTAAAAAAAAACTAATAATTAACTATTCCTATATAATAAAAGACCTATTAATAATATATATCCTTTTATTAATAGACTTATATAATAGACTAGTAGACTTAAAAGTAGGATTATACTATAAGTTTAACCTTAAATATATATACTAGTTTATCTTAGTAAATAAAACTCTTAGGTATATATTAGCTTTTAGCGCCTTAGGATTTTTATAATTATAATTAACTTATATACCCTAGGGTACTTAAATAGCAGCATTTTTATAAACTAAAGGTATTAAAATTAAACTAAAGGTAATCCCTATACCTTACCTTAAGCTATTTTTACTATATATAAAAGATTCTAACTTTATAACTCCTATTAATTTATATATAAATAACTTATTTAAAAAATTCTATAACTTTAAAATAAAGGAATAGCCTTTTATTTAAGACTATTTATTATCTAGGCTTTTATAAGTATTATAAAAGCTTAGTTTTAAAAAGGTAGAAATTAATATAAAAGAAATTATTATAATAAAATAGGTTTATAAAATTAATAGTAAGATAGCTATTATACTTAAAAGAGCTAATAAGCTAAAAAACTTCCTTATTTTATTAAATTAAACAGGAGTCTGCAGCTTTATAAAAGCTTTAGGACTATATTAATAATAAATACCTAACTGCTTAAAAATTATAAGACCTTTAAACTAACTTATTAAAAATATCTTATAAAAATAAAGCTTAATAAAGGCTGCTGCTTTTTTAATTTTAAGAGAAAAAGAAGCTACTATAGTAAAATAGAATAAATATTAATTTAACTTACTAGCTTTATTATATTTAAATACTAGTAGGTATAGTACTAAATATATAGTCTTTTAAAAATAAAGTAATATAAAGTTTATTATTTTATATAACTCTTTTTTATTTATAAAAACCTAAAGGAATTATAATATATATAAAAAAGAACTATATATAATTATTAAGTTTAGCTAAAAATATAGTTATTTTTTTAAAGCTAGGGATCCTTTTATAATTTATATAAATTATAAGCCTTTAATATAGTTTATAAGATTAAGTAATTATAAAGGAATTTACACTAAATAAGTAAGTAAGTTTAAGCTCCTTAATATATATATTAAATATATTAAGGGAAAGAGGAATTAAACTATAAATGCGCTATTAAGAATAATCTTTTTATTTAATAATTACTTAAACACTGCTATATTAAACTTTATAAAAGCAGTTAATAAAAAAGGTTACTAAGTATAAAAAAATAAAAAGAATAGTTATAAAAAGCTATTAAAGAAATTTCTAGTGCTATTAATCCTATAAGTTTCCTTAAAGCTATTAAATAGCTATATAGCTTCTTTTAAAGCTGCCTAGTAGTAAATAAATAATAAAGAAGCTTAAGCTTTATTTTTTACTTTAAAAATAATAACTATATCTGCCTTAGCTTCTTACTTAAAAATAGCTAGTACTAAATAAGTAAACAGCCTAGTAGTAAACTAAGTAGTAAAGGAATAGTACTTAAAGGTAGTAGATTTTTTAAAGCATAGTTTAAAAGACTTTATAAGTTAGTATAATATTAAATATATTAGTAGAAAATCCTAAAACTACTTTTTATTACTAGATTAGCTATAGTACTATAGTAAAGCAAGGTAGCTTAAATACTTAACTAAGTTAAAAGTAGCTCTAGCCTTAAAAAAGGCTTATAATAAAGCTAGATATTTTAAACTAGACGCTATTTAAAAAATACTAGCTAGAGATATATAATAGCCTATAATACTAAAAGATATAATAAACTATATTACTAAGTATATAATATATACTAAACATGCCCTTAATAATTTAAAAGCACTTAACCTACTAGTATATATTAACTAGCTATTTTAAGTTATAGGAATTAATTATATAAAACCTTTTATACTAAATAGCTTTAAACACTTATACCTATTAGTTATTATAAACTATTTTTTATAATATATATAAATTATCTTATATTAAACTACTTATATAACAGAAGCTATAAATAAAGTAGCCTTATAGCTAGGATAGATAGTAGTTAATCTTATAGTATTTTACTTAAACCTTAGGTTAGTATTTACTTTTATAAAATTTAAGGAGGGAATATTTTAAAAATAAATACTAGTTATTAATATACTATTTAAGTTTTATAAAAGTATAAGAATAGTAAAAGTTATAAATAAAATTACTTAAATAGTAATAAAAAAGTTAAGAGCTATATATAAGTTTTAAAATAAGGGATTAAATAGTATAGCTAAAGCTATAAATAACTAGCTTATTAAAATATTAGGATACTTGCCTTATAAAATTATATTTAGCTTAAAACTTTAAAGACTACTATTAAATAAGGGATCCTTTTAAAACCTAACTGCTTTACAGGCTGTATTAATAGACTAAGATATAATTCTTAAAAAATAAAAGTATACTAACTTAATAGTAAAATATTTAGCTTAGTTTATAAAAATTTAAAAAGAAGTAAAAGAAGTAAACTAAGCTAAAGCTATTAAGGCAAGTTATTACTTAAGAGACTATAAGGACTATAAAAAGGGAGACCTTATAATATTAATGTAAAAAGGAAAGCCTTTTAAGTTAAAGAGTTATTAAAGAGGACTATTTAAAGTAAAAGCTAGGAGGGGTTAAAGCTTATATACCTTATATAATATAAATAGGTTTAAGATATAAGGCATAAATATATTAAAATTCTATAAAAATATATTAAAAATATTTAAACTAAGGACTAAATACTTAAAAATAAATTAGAATAAACTAGTAAGCCTATAGTAAGTATTAAAGAACCCTTATAAATAAAGTAGAAAAAGTAGTATAGGTATAAAAGGAAGACCTTACTTAAATTAATAGTAATAAGGAAAACACCCTTTTAAAAAAGTATTAAGATTATAAAGAAGCTATATATAAACTTACTTAAAGAACTTAGCCTGTATAAACCTTAAAGTAGAAAACTTTATACCTATACCTTAAACTTTCTTTTCCCTTATATATAACCTTTTTTATACTTAACCTTTAATTTATTTTTTTTTACTATATAAGCCTTTATTTTAACTTCCTTTTTATTTAAAGGTATATATATACTTACTTTAAAATTATTTTCTAAAATTAACTTCCTTTAATATGCTTATATTTATAATATATATAATTATTATATACTGTAGCGCTTATAGCTTAATTATATATATTTAAAAGATATAGCACTTATAGTAAATGCTATAAAAGTATAAAATAAATAAAAAGGACTGTAATTAATTTAAGCCTAGAAAAATAAAAGAACTTGCTTAGATATGAAAGCTAGGAGCTATTAAATAAAGGCCTTAAAGGATATAGCTACTATAAGAACTAAAGGGGAACTTATAATTAAATTCTAAGTCTTTATAAAAGGATATTTAATAATAAATAAAGGATATTTAGCTACCTTACTAAATAAGGGCTTAATTAGTAAGTAAAAGATATTATAATTTAAAATTAATCTAGTAGTTTAAAATTCTAAATATTATATTAAAGCTATATATTTAGAATATAATTCTTTTATATATAAACTAGTATTTACTTATAAATCTAAAAGAAAAAGTAATAATAGTAATAATAGCCCTTTTTTAAAAGGCTTTAATATAAAATAGTATTTAAAGTAATAGCTATATAAATAATGCTTTATTTTATATATATTAGTCACTTTTATTAATAATAACTTAGTAATTTAATAGGCCTTAATAAGTAATGCTTTAAAAAATATTATAAAGATATAGTATTTATAAATATACTTATAAATAGTAATAATAATTACTAGTAACTTAGTAATAAAAAGACTTTTAAAACTATTAATTATAAAGAATATATTAGTTCTTAAAGTAATAGTATTAATTAAAAAGTAAATAAAGCCCTTTAAATTTATATATAAAGCCCTACTATTTATTTTAATAAAATACTTTAAGGAACTCCTAAATGCTTTAAAAGATTTTACCTATATAATAAAGAATAAGGTGCTTTTATTTAAAAACCTTATTTTAGTAACTTAGCTATAAGTAAATATTATAGCCTTATTAAAAAAAATAAATAAACCTTATATAAAGTATACCTAGAATAAGGAAAAGGAAAATAAAAAATAAGAAAAAGAGAAAAAGCGCTAAAAAGGAGATTTATAAAAAAGATATAAAATAAATAAAATTAAGGATAATATCCTTAATATAATATTATAAAAAATATTACTTTACTTTAACTACTAGCTTAAATAAATAAAGTAGGCGCAGCTAGTAAAATATATTTACCTTTTTAAATAAATCTATAAGGTATTAAACCTTAACTGCAGGGAGCTTAACTTAAATTTTAAAAGGGAAAGCTTAATAATAAAGGAATTTATAATAATAACACTATTAATATAAGTTAAAATATAACTACTTTTAGCAGCATAAGCTATTATAAATAATATAATAATTTATATAAGGGTGCCCCTAACCCCTTTATAAATACTTAGGATATACTTACTTAAAATAAATAGACTACCTTTAAACTTATATATTACTAATATAAAAATCACCTTAATAAGCCTAGAAGAAATCTTATTAATAAGATTACTATTATATAAATAACCCTATACTCTTACTAAACACCTTATTAAAAGAGTGTGTATTTTTTAGCTAGTTTATAAATAATAATTATTATTAATATTTTTTAAAAATTATAAAATAGTAATAAAAAAAGTAGTAAAAGCTATATAAGAATTATAAAACTTTAAGGGGGAAGATATAGCTATATTTACCCTTATTATTATAAATATTTTAATTATTATATTTATATTACTAAAACCTAATAAAAATACCCCCTTATTAACTATTATAAACTTAATTAATATTTTAGTAAAACTTATTAATAAAGAAAATAAAAGGAATTATAATACCCCTATACTTATAGTAAATAAAAACTATAATATAAAAGATAGTTTCTCTTTAAATATAGCTAAGTAAGTCTCTTTAATACTAATATAATATTCTTTAATTTATTAAGAGTAAATAAATAAAATAAAAATATATTATAACTTTTTAATTTTAAAATATATTTAGTTAATATTTAAATACACTTTAAAAGTAATTAATAATAGAATATTAATATTATAAAGTATAACTCTTCCTCTTATTATTTTTAAAACAGGGCCTATCCCTTTTTTATAAACTAAATTATATAATTTACTATTTACTATCCCTGCTATTTCTACTTATAAAATAAAATTTAAAGCACTTATTAAAGATTAAATAGGAATAAGCTTAAAGAAATATATAGTTTAATATTATAAACAGTTTATATTAATAGTAAGATATAAGGAATTTATAAATTACCTAAAAGCTATAGTAGAAGATTATATAAAAAGAGAGTAAAAAGATATTAATTATATAATTTATTTTATAAAAAAGCTAGTTAAAAGGGTTTACCTTAAACTTTAAGACTTCTTACTAAAACTCTTAATAACTTTAAAATATATAATAAAGATAGAAAATACTAAGGCTAAGGGAAGCTACTAACTATAAGAAACTTAATATATGCCTTATATTTAAATTAAGGATAAAGCTGCTGCCTTTTTTATTTACTAATTAATAAAATTATTATATAAATATAAAGGTCTATTTAGTATTTACTAGTTATTAATAATATAAGAAATAATTAGTATTATAAAGGTTATATTATAATATTTTATAAAACTGCTTAAAAACTCTTTAATAAAATAAATTAACTAGATTAACTTTAAAAAAGTAAGGCTACTAAAAATCCTAAATATAAACTTAAAAAAAGCAGAGGATTAATTTTAAGGTTATTCTAAAACCTATAATTATACTTATTTAGTAAAAGACGCTTAAGGGTTATATTTTTTTCTTTTCTCTTATATATAAAAGGGCTAGAAAGTATAAGGGCTATAAGGCTACTTTTATAAATAAAGGTTATATAATCTAGTAATGTAAGTAGAAGAGGGGAAAAGCTATATTTTATTAATAGGGAATCCTAGTTCTCTTCTATATATGTAGATAATTACCTTATAATAGCAACAGTAATAGTAAAAACTACTGCCACTGCCATAATTGTCTTTCTCCCTTCATTCTCTCTAGAATCCCCTTCATAACGCCAGGTGAGAGGGAGAAACGGCGGCTGGGCGAGGTGGTGTTCCAAGGCGTTTGTGCCTCAAAATTGAATAGGTACTGTTAGATCATGTCCTGTATGTATGCAAAGGTTTCAGAAACTTACTCCTGGTTCTCCGGAGGGACGGGAGGACCCTCTGTTGTTGGGGCCGGGAATTATCGCCAGAGTACCAGAAGCTTTTCTTTATGTAAAATAGAGGATTCGACGCTGCCGGTATATAAGGTAGGTGGCTCAACAGAAGACTGCCCGTACCTGGCTGCCACCAACCCATGTGATGCCACTACTAATAGGAAATCAGATTAGCTGCGCCGCAGAGGGAGGGAGAGTTCTTACCAGTAAGCTGGAGTTTTTGGCAGCATTTGCCCAGAGAGGCGGCAGTGCGTCATGTACCTAAGTTTTGATGGAGGAGGATGTTGGTACCTTTTCTCAACCTACCAGATGATACGTAAACCGTGTGGCACTGGGCAACATACCTACCTAGTCGCAAGAGACCTTCTTGAGTATATCATATCCATGGCACACTTGTATGCAGCCCAACCAAAGCATCCAACTAAAGCATTGGGTATAGGTACTATTGGACATCTCCATCCGATCATCTAATTTGGGCATCTCTATTCGTTCGTTGATGCGTGAGCCGATATCCATCCCCTCACCGAAGCAACACCGGAGCATCTCGTGCGGGGTGCTTCAAGCATACCTACGTGTACAGGCAAGGCCACCACATGCGCGCTGATGCTTGCAAGGCGTGTATGCTGTGAAACGCGAGACTCTTCAAGCAACTGGCGCCAATTAGCGAGCTGGGAAGAGAGTTGCGTGGCTGGCCGCCACTGATTCTCCAGGATCCTTCGTTTGGGCAGCGGGAGCAGCCTATCAGGCGATCGAGACTTTGACCGACAAAGTCAAGATGCTCGTAAAAAGAAGAGGCGTGCAAGAGCAGGTTACTGATAGTACCTTACATGTATGTAAGCGCAATGTGTTGATATGAGAAACGTAAGGCGCGCGGCGCATGCATGCCATCTTGATCTCTACAAGGCTAGAGCAGCACCGGCAGAAGCACATCAAGTGAGGCACCTTATCCATGACCGATCCGACAGCAGAACTACCTTACTTGCCCGTAGCCGTTGCGATTACCTGCGCTCTCTCCAAGATCTTTGGTTCCTCCCCGGGAATTCGAGACTCTTTGATCAAGGCTCCAAAAAGGGTAAAGGTCATACCGTCGCCTGTGCCCTCGGCGCTTATTTCTTCAAAGACCTCCTCCCAGGACTTCAGGCCTTCGGCAGAGGGTCTCCTGATAGACCGGCATTGATACGGCTCCCGGCTTCTGCGCATGAGAAGCTGTAGATCCCAAGCTTCCTTGCACAGCTCTTGATATCCGTCGGCGAGCTTCATCCTTTCTTGTTGTGACGCGTCTGTTGCTATGAAATGCGAGAAGCGTCTGTAAATGTCGGTTCGCAGCTCTCCACCAAAGACTTTGCCGCCAAGCCGAGCTCTCTCGATGCATTTAAACGTAGAGAGTCTCCAGTCGACCACCGCATCTTGTGGGACTTTGGCTTCGAATGTCAGTGGGCAGCAAAACACATGCAAGATCGAGAGTTTACTCACCACCTTGGTCAACCATTGTGCGTTCAAATCGACCCAGTGCGTCCGCCAGACCCCTCGTACTCTCAAGACGGCTATCATCGAAGTCGAACGTCTCATGGCTGAAAATAGAATCATGCAAGAACTGGAATATCACGGATCGCAGTATCAACCGACGACTTGACCGTCGGGATTTTGCCCATAGCTCCTCAAGAGAAGGATCGAAAGAGTCGCCTTTCGGCAGCAGGGGCAGCATTTTTCGCCCTAAGCGGTACGTCTTGCTGAAAGAAATCCTCTGGATCTTCTGGCGGAGGCCTGCGAATCGACAGAGTATGTCGTCGCCGCTTACTACTTCGTCGCTGTTGCTGTCGAGAACAAAGTCCCGCAAGCTTCGCTCTTTGGCTCGCAGCGCCCGAATTTCATCTTCATGTTGCCGTATGGTGATGCAGAGCTCTGCCTGTCGTTGTTTGAATGATTCTTCCTGTCTTTCAATGCTCTGGTCTGCCATTTCGGCTCGCCGGCGCCAATGAATAATGCGGCCCCTGAGATAATGGGCGTCTTCTTGTCCCGCAAACGAGTCCGGCTCGATCCCTGTGATCGGGTTCGCCAAGGGGGTATCAGGGGCAGCATCGCGAGGAGCGTAAGGCTTCCTCACAGTTAGCAACAATGAACCATTTGTATAATACCGCCGTTTCCTTTCCTCGACTTACTGAACGGAAAGGCCCCTGTCTAATGGCCGTATCACGGCCGTGTGTACCCGAGTTCGAGGCAATACTTGCTTGGGTCATTGGAGAAGTCGACGAAGGCCTCTGGCCCTCCCGATAGTGAGTCCTCTGGCGTCTCATGAGGGTGAAACTAGACGACTTCAATTACTTGAAGATCTTATGTAGTTAGGGACTGGGAAGGAGGATGATGGGGAGACTGGCAGCGCGCTCCATCTTACTTACTTGTATACATGTAGTATTGACGTACTTTGAACACACACATACCTTACCTACCTACTAAACAAATGCTACTGGCGCCTACCGAAGAACCTCGCGCGGCTTCGGAGGGCTTTGAGGGGCAGATAGCCCCCACGACACATTACGACATGTCATTGTTCATGTAGGTGTCACTCCTCCATGTGTTGCACGCAACACATCGGCGATTGGGCAATGACGTGCGGAGATGTATTCAGCCGCACCACAAATGCAGCCCACCCATGAATCCCATATGCAGAATCCTGAGCCTGATGGAAGCCTTGGGGGCTTGCAGGCCGCCCCTCGCCTTGCTGCCCGCGCACCATGCCCATTGCCTACTAACATACATGTACTTAATAGAATCAGGGGTATGCAGGTGATAATTGTATTATAGAAGACCTGACCCGTAGCTGAGCCGCAAACGAGTGTGAGCAAATGCAACTTGTGCGGCATTCGCCGGTTTCTTTCTCATTCCGATAGAGCTTAAAGAGGCCGACGTTGGCTCGTGGATCAATATTTTCCTCCTCATCGACCAGTACATCGTTGCTACCTACCTTAAGTTGACTGCCTGTGCGGGCAAACAACTGCAGAGATGGAGTTTCAACCATCCTCATCTGGTGATGACAAACTCATCATTGCCTTGGATTTCGGAACCACGTACTCTGGCATCTCCTACTGTTTCACCGGCCAGCGAGATAGCGTACCTGCGTCCATTGAATACTGGCCTGGTACGTAACGTGTCCATGCCCTGACAATTGTCTCAGGTTGTTATACTTAGCAGTCACCAGGCCCAGAGGGCACAGGAGTGCCCAAGATTCCGACTGTCATACGATACGATGGCGCCAAGTCTTTCACGTGGGGTGCTCAAGTAGGTCGACAAGATGGCGGCATTGTCGGTGTCAAACTCTTGCTTGATCCCTCGCAACCACGGCCGAAATATTTCTCGAACACCAGTGTCGACGAGGAGCTCAGCGGACTGCCGAAACCACCCGTCCGAGTGGCCGCGGACTTCATTGGTGCGGCATATAAGCATGCCATGAATGAAATAGCCAAGAAGGTCTCTCGCGACTATGTTGCCCAGTGCCAGAAGGTCTATGTCTTGTCTGGTAAGTCGAAGAAAGCAACAGTACTAAGAAATTCCTCCACCGATACTGACGCGGCGCAGTGCCGGCTGTCTGGTCAGATGCTGCCAAAAACTCTACCATAATGGTAGGATCCCCCCTCCTATCCCTTGCTACACAGATACGTTCGTATTTGGATTTGGTTTCAGATACAGAATCTTACGGTTATTGATCATCTAGGCTGCCAGAGCAGCGGGTCTCAGTCCGGTTCAGCTCGTCAAAGAGCCGGAAGCTGCAGCATTATGGACAGCCAAGAAACTCGATGTTGCTCTCCATTTGAAAGACACATTCATAGTATGCGATGCTGGTGGCGGCACGGTTGATCTGATCTCCTATGAAGTGAAGAAGATTGATCCCAAGTTGAAATTGAAAGAGCTTGTGCCTGGAACAGGTCAGGGCATGAAGAGTTCTGGTGCTGCCCAGAGGTGTAACTAACTTTGGACTCTACTATAGGTGGCATGTGCGGATCCCTTGGACTGAATCGGCGATTTGAAAGTGCCGTAAGGAAGCTCGTTGGCGAAGAGCAGTGGGAGAATCTAGAACCGAGCAAAGCCTATCAGTGTGCCGCAAGGCAATTTGACAACGAGATCAAGAAGTACTTTCACGGCGATCCAGAAGAGGAATACTTTGCCAACTTCCCCAGAGCAAAATTGAGGGACAATAGCCGTAAAGGGTTGGAATCAGACTCTTGGAGAATGACCGGGTACGGGAAACGCCGTTTTCGTCATGTATTATGCTATTCAGAACTAACGATGAGGTTGTGCAGAAATGATCTCATGGCGATATTTGATCCCATCGTCAATGACATCCTCAAGCTGGTCGACAAGCAGGTCAAGCGCGTGCAAAAGAAACGAAAAGGCCGAAATCCCAACGTAAGTGCTTCTCCATAGGATTAATCATATGTGCTTGCTTCACAGCAAATGGTAACTGAGCATCTATTAGTACATATTCTTGGTCGGTGGCTTCGGGAGCAGCCAATACCTGAGGAAGAGGATTGTAGCCAAGTATGCCCGCATTCAAGTGCTACAGCCGCCGGACGCTTGGTCTGCAATTGCCAAGTGAGTTCCTGAGCATTCCGACCTTTGACTGCCCGAGTCTGACATATTCCCCTTGAGTAGGGGCGCGGCAATGGCGGGCGTGGAGGCTGAGGCAACTGTGACGAGTTTATCTGCCACCTGGCATTACGGAGTCACAAAATGGTCCAGATATGACGGAGCTCGTGACAAGGGTCGACCTACCCGTGAATTTCTGGACGAGGTAACGAGAGTCGAGACGGTAGGTGGCCTCGCCCCTTTCCTTGCCCTTCTCGTGGAGATAAGAAAGGAGTAGAGAGTTCCTGTGGATTCGGACAACTACATGTCAATCTGACGTGCGAAATTCTAGATGTCCTGGTACATCAACATAGGAGATGACCTCGTGAGAGGCAAAACCATCAGATTCTCATTTACCCGCGAATTTGAAGACCTATCAGATCTCCAAATTGAAGACGAACTATACGAATATAGAGGATCGTACGTATATACCTAGACTTGGCATCTTACCCCCCTGTATACATGCGGCCTTGATCCGCTGACCGAGAGCAACCTTTCACTCACAGCAGACCGGCACCCGTTCACCCTCCCAGAAAGGGTGACGCTTTCCGCACCAACTGCACTCTGGTGTCTGATCTCTCAATGGCACCGGAGGAGATGTTCAAGCGCAGAACAAGTAAGTCGCGGAGCCCCGGGGTATGAGCAATCTTTGGAAGCTGACGCCATGGGAAGACAGTAGGGGAGAAGTTTAGTAAGTACTGCTGGGAAGGCAGGAGTTGATTATGATAGGCTGACCTCAAGCGCAGCTGGTGTATCGACTACGAGCTAGTCATGACCCTCGACTGCATGATGAGATTTTCACTGGAGATTGAAGGGGTATCATATGGGTCGGTGGAAGCGAAGTACAAACAGTCTTCACCTTATGTTGGGCAAGCTGAGCAACCGGCAGACCCTCCTCGACCACGCCGGAGCCATCAGATTGTGTGATGTATAAAGGATTCTGTGGCTTTAGAGCTTGCCAACTAAGGCCGTAATATGTCATTGATCTAGGAGTATTGCTACGGGTATGGGTTTCTCTTTTGTGCCTTGAGCTTCGAAAGCTTAAAATCTGGAACATGATCTGAGCTTGACACACCTTCGTAGCAAACAACGGCGATTACTGTGTATGATTTGAAGACCAAGAGCTACTTAAGATTGACGGTCTGCACCGGTGGACTCTCGAAGGCGCCGTAGAAGGGCCAAATAACCACAAACGATATGAAGACAAGATCCCATTACCTTGTCCCACTGAGCTAATTCAGAGCCTCGAGTTTTCCTTCTCTCCTCATCACTTGGGTTAGGGTCTCTATGGCCTTGTACCCGATGGAGACCCAGATAAGGCCATCTTACGACCCAACTACAAGCTAAGCGTTTCCAAGTTATACACCAAAGTGGCAATTCATTTTCTCCAGAAGTATCGCGATCTGACCATCCCGTCGATAGCAACGCAGCCGACAAAGGAATTGGCCATGCAAGGTTCACGTTCCTGGTTACCATGCTGGGTGCCAGATTGGCGACAGAGTCAGATGCTCGGGGTGGACGTGTATCACCCCCCGATTGCATACAACGGCAGGGGAAGCCTTTTCGAATCGATGGACGCAAACTTTAACGCATGCCTGGGCCTGGAAGCCACTCCCGTTAGCCTTGAGGATGATGAACAGGTGCTGTGTCTCAATGGCATCACTGCAGACACAATAGAGTCTCTTGGAGGCGTCTATCTCGACAGAGACCTCTTTCTCGGCGTGGAGCATGCACGAGAGAGAGTCTCTCGAGCCTTGTTACAGTGGGTAGCAGTTGCGCAGCTTTCAGCCGAGGGCCGTTATCCCTACACGGGCCAGCCCGTGTGGGAGGCCTTTTGCAGGACTCTTATATCCGACAGCAAAGTAGAACAAGTCGGAGGTCAGGCCATGTCCAGGAGCCGAGTCCCTTTAGGAGCATCTGAGCTTGGACGGTTTGGTGAGTATCCAATCTCGACTGTGGAAGCCGACTGGTTGCAAGCCAATTTGACGCGCCGGCCCGGGGCAATTTCTGGACGAAGATTCTTCAGAACTTCTCGGGGCCTGTTTGTCTTGGGTGGAGCTACAGCTAGAAAGGGAAACCGTGTCGTGGTGCTTTTTGGTGGTAAAGCCCCTTTTATCATTAGAGGCTCGGAATGGCACCACCTGGTAGGTGAATGGTAAGTAGACAACACCCAAAGTATATACCTTCCGTTCCCCAATTGCTCACATTGCTGTTTACGCTTAGCTATGTCCACGGCATCATGGATGGCGAGATTATTCACCAGCCGCGAATCGGAGCATTTGCGCATCTCCGGGAGGAAACATTCCGACTAGGGTAATGGAGATGTTGTGTTGATGGAACGACTATGTCCAGACTGATCGGATGTTATAAATAAGTGACCCTGAATTAGGTGTTACATAAATATATAGGTCTAGAGTAAGCTCTTGTCACCTTCTGCATATATTAAGGACCTGCATATTAATTTGTGTATAGCAACTACAATCCCTTATGATATCCTAGCCCCTCTCTCACCTAACTAATCCGCATAACCTGTTGATCCATTTTGATAGGGGCGTCTAATGCATCCTTATCCATGATGGGCAAACCAACTTCGTCCAGCCGCCCTTTGTGTGGCCACGGTCGTGATATCCCAGCCCTTCTCACCCAACCAATCCGCATAACCTATTCCTCCATCTTGATAGGGGCGTCCGATGCATCAAAGTCCATGATGAGCATACCAACTTTGTCCAGCTGCCCTTTGTATTGCCAGGGGATGAGCATCACAAGAGCGGCCTTGTAGTCGAGGGCCGTCTGTCCCACTGGGGTCCAGGGGTAGGATGGGAAGATTTGGTTCTTATCCTCCACACACAGGTAGTTGAAGCTTTTGTAAACAAAAGTCTTGTTGAGCATGGAGGGTCGCACGTCGACGTCGTCCAGATCCACTGTGATGTCAATCAACCACAGACGGTGATTGCAAAAGACAATGTTCGTGAGAAACTCCATGAGGTAGTTGTGTGTCAAATCTTTTGTTTTATTAGGTAGGTTCAAATAGACTATGTAGTTGCGTCTATTATAGTCGTATGAGACTTTCTCAAATAACCCCAAGGTGACCTGTGTACATGTATGGCAAGTACCTTATGTACCTACCTAGCTATCCCCTACCTTAAGTGTCTACCTATCTTACCTGGCGAAGATAATTCCTAGCCAAGCCGGCAGTTGAATTGTGGAAACGACGTATGTACCCATGTTGCACGGTCTAGGTATGGAAGGG
The DNA here is from genome assembly GCA_001050175.1 of Trichoderma parareesei. Classification (NCBI taxonomy): domain Eukaryota; kingdom Fungi; phylum Ascomycota; class Sordariomycetes; order Hypocreales; family Hypocreaceae; genus Trichoderma; species Trichoderma parareesei. The sequence goes on along the minus strand of LFMI01000394.1, from coordinate 23,005 downwards.
TGGGAGGCAAAAGGAAAGGGATGCCCCTGTCTTTTGGCTTTGTCGTGACTTCCACGACGTCAAGGGCCGAATGAGGGGATATGACACCTCTCGTCGCCCGGGGTCATGTTTGTTTTCTTTCTTTTCCGCACACATTTGATTACCAGCTGCGTACGTCAATCATTGTTGGCTTCTTCTGTTGGCCTTCTGCCATTATCCTTAGAGCTCTGGATTCTCTCTTTTTCTGTCCATCAGTACCTACTCAACGGCACCGTCCGAGTGCTCCCCCCTACTCGGCCCCGACCCCAACAACAGAGGGTCCTCCCGGCAGCCCTCCGAGAAATCAGGAGTAAGTTCTTGGTCTTGACACACACAGACGTGACATGATCTAGCCAACCCTACTCACATATAGTCTTGAGGCACAAACATTTCAGAACACCGGCTCGCCAAGGCGCCAGCTCTCCCTACCCACCTGGGGGCAGTTGTAAGTCCAACTATACTGTTGTTCATTATTTGACTCTACTAAAGGAAATTCATAGCTAGGATACGGGAAGAAAGGCAGTTGCGGCGGTGACAGCAGTTTCACGGTTATTCTTACTATCTTGATGCTTTCTGGGGGTTTCAAGAAACCTGTTGTCAACGAAGGACTCTGCACTTGTCAGGCTTATGAACGGCTCTTGATATTTGGATGGGACGTTGTGTGTGCAACCAGGATGCCAATTTCTTTCGGAGGCCGAAGAAAAGTTCAGATTCCCAACCCGGTTGACGCACGAGTTCGGTGTATCACAGGCACAAGGATTCTCTGTTTACGTCTAGCTAGGTTCATGAGAAAATGGACAGTGAGATAACACACCAGTCGCGAACCGAAGCATTTCAACATCTCTAGGAGACACGTTCCGATTAGGGCAATTGAGATGAATCGTTCTGATGTGGAGAGTATCTGCAGGTAGCTGGACCAGGTCTACCTCTTCTATTAGATCGATCTATCAGATATACATACCTACTCTCTTCTATTAGGTCTTTCTATAGGTACCTATTCACGCAAGAAGTTGCGCATTGAAAGTTGACTTGTAAATCTACGTGTCAAGTACACAGTGACAGAACAGAACACATAAGTCTCAAAGCCAGCCATGACTGAAGTTCCAGCCGAGAGAGTGAATTAAGCCAAATTCTGGCAATCCACAAGACGTCTGGCTAGGTTAGTTATTAGGTCAGAGGAGATGTATAGTCTCTAAAAACCGTACGATTCTCTTCTTAGCAATCATCATGCTGTCATGGTTGCATAATATTTTAGAGAGCCAGCAGAGACAACTATTGCCTTTAGCCCAAATTACGTCACGCTCTGAGATGTCTTATATATAAGAGCTGACTGCCCGAGTGCATCATCACTATTATCATTCCTGCAAATCCAGCACGATATTTGATTGTTGGGACCATCTAGTACTGCCAGTTACATATATCAACCACTACGACATAATGGGTTGCGATTGCGGATCAACTTGCGGCTGCAGCGGCCCCAGCACTTGTAGCTGTGGGCAAAACTGCCAATGCAAGAATTGCGGTGTAAGTTACGAGTCACCCCATTTGCCAAAAGGGAAGAAATCATTGACTCGAGATACTGCAGCATTAATACCTAACGCAGTTGAAAGGCGGTAGGCTACATGTATCGTACCTATGGACGTTTGTGAATGACACGCTGCATCTACCTTCTCTTATACCGATGAGATGGGGCTGATGTGTCCTTCACGCGATGCCTGCGTTTCAGTCACCTATGATGGCTATTTTGTATGCTTTATAGCAGTCATTAAAATGTAGCTCAACGCTTTCATGCAAAATTTGATGGCTAAAGTCAGACTGGAATTCTGCAAGGTGATGAGATCGGCCACTCTGCGTACATCATCTGCAGGTTTTCCAGGTAGTTCACACATCTGTAGGAAAGACGTAACTGATGCTCATGATTATTCTTGTAAATGATTGGAGGAGACGTGCAGTTGCAGCATCACCACGTTCCTGTCTGCCGCAGTGGGTTCGTGTAGCCGGAGGATTGCGCCGCAGAGGTGATATGTTTATTATCCCTCCTGCTTGTGTCGACAGACAGTAATGGCAGCAGGTTCCTATGTCGAATTTACGTTTAGACGTTCAGTGGAGGATCGCACTGATGTCTGCATAAGGTATCATCAGATTTGGCAAGTTTCATGCTTCACGTTTGCTGATGGCAGCAAGCGAGCTTGAGCCCCGAGATACTCGGGCCCCATCGTAAGCATTTGATATCTAATATCTATGAGATACAAATAATTGGAGGTAGAATCCTACCGTTAACCTGATAGATACGCGGGTGAGATCGGTGGAGTAGGGTGGTAATTATTTTCTGCAGGATGTCAAACATAGGGCGCAAGAGAAAGGCGTCGCAAGCCTCAAGCTGTTTTTGAGTGACTGGAGGTGAACCCGGTTCTCAAAATCTCTCTCATGGGCGGCGGTCAACGCAGCGATTGCTACATTGCCGCGTGTTGTGCTGGCTTTGTTACCATGCTCTACTTTACATCAAGCTATCGTCAAGCACTGCCGATGCGCTGCTCGTTGGACTCAACTTCTCGTTGACAACCCAAGTGATATTATCGCAGGCTTGGAGAAGAACACCTCAATAATGGTTTGCGTTGGCTTAGCACGCTGATAGAGTGAGAAGACGATTCAAGAAACAGCATAGACATAGAGCTGCTAAGGCACCCGAGAAACGCTCGTCTAGACGACATAGAGCAAATAACATAGAGAGAAGTTTTCACACAGACTTGCAATTAGTGGCCTTTCAATCCTCCCTTTTCGTCCACGGGCTCATAGCGTCCAGAAACCTGATATGCGCATCTGCATCCCCGGTCCTCTTCAGCACCTCCTTATACTCCTCGTCCCCCAGACGCTTGTAGAAGAGCAGGATGCCTGCCCACATGATATCGGTGTAGCTGACAGTATCTCCCATAAAGTAAGGTCCTGAGGGAGTCTCGTTCAGCAGCTCCGTGATCTGACGCGCAAACGGCTCTGCCCTGTCGAAAGCCCCGGGGCCTTGGGTCTTGCTATATTCTTCCAGCGACATGCCCACGTCCTCCTCACGCGTGGCGTGGAAGTAGGGGAGGCTTCTCTGGCCGAGAAGGCGCTGCGCCACGAGCGGGACAAAGAACGGCCTGAGCTGGGTCATGAAGTTGATGAGGAGAGGCGTGAACCTGAGCTGCACGGGCGTGTTCAACGGGAGCTTGGGCTCTGGGTGCTTCTCATTGATGACGTCGGCAATCTTGTACGAGTCCATCACGTAGGAGCCGTCGGGCAGTTGTATGGCTGGGAGTTGATACTGGCGGCCTTCTTGGTTGGGAGGGACACTTGGGGGTTGTCAACTGATCCGTTATGTGTACACCGTTCCACTGATCCAGCGTGATACTTACTGCGGTTCGAGTCGCGGCTTGATGTCAGGATATTCAACCTGGCGTTATGAGCATCACTTGTTCAGCGTGTCTATCCTGATTCTGCTCACCCATTCCGTCTTATAATCGAGCCCCTTGTAATTCAGGAGTAGCCTCGCTATCAAAGGCTGGTTAGCACTCTGAGTCTTGGGACATTCTTCACTGGACTGACTTACTCCTCCAGGTGTTCATCGACCAGCAAACCCGGGGTTCCTTGGTGGGGATGTCGAGGAGTGTGTAAGTGCCGGACGACATTTTGTAGGCTGCTGTTCTCTACGTAAAAGATTGGAGAAGCATGCAATTCCACATCAAATTGAGGCTGGGACTAATATATTGATGTGATAACAGGACTGAATCAGAGTGATGGTTGATAAACCCCTCGCGCGCATGGCCATGAATCCTTGCATCATTTTAGGCATAGTAGGCCCATAACTTACCTGTATCCACGATCCTACGCTTCCCCTCACTTTTCGATCCGAGCATGGAGTCAGGCTAGGGGAAGAATGGAGTGACATGAGTCGCTGAGAATCGATCGACAGAATGTAAGTTGCGTTTCTGGAAGTGTCCAAATGGGGGAGCTTACAAATGGCTCAGAGCGAATATGGTGCACCAGACAAGAGAGGAGGGGTTAGAAAACTGCATGTGACTTCTGCTCTTATTGCCTGGGTAGCTTCAAGATAGAACTGATTATCTGCATGTGATTTTAATTCTCTGTTTTCCCCGACACCCAAAAGATCATTGCCTTTTATGTGACCAGAGCGTTGTTCTATGTTGTCAATCGGGCCATTCAAGCTGCTGCTTTGTCGACACTCCGTCATCGCCATCTACCATCTACCGATCGTGCTCTTCAAGACGCGGTGGACAACCCGCATTCCTGCACAGGAACCTGCGTAGCCATAGCGTCCACATGCCCCCATTCTTCAGCATGGCCGTCGGTGAGATTGTTCAACGCATCCAAGGCAATGTTATAGCCGCCATCATAAGCGGCGTCGATGGCTAGGATATGGATGCTGCGACCTCCATACTCCAACCTGTGGCAAGTACCGCACGTGGTAGAGTTCCATTCAATGCCTTGGACGCCGCCAATGTAAGGGAAGTTGGTCACTTGCCCCTGAGTCTGCCAATGGAATCTTGTTATGATGCCATTGACACCGTCAGAGCACGATACACTAGCCAAGGGACGCGAGGCATCGTCATAACCAGTGTCGTACGAAACTGAACTCGTTGTTAGTTTACTGTCCAGAGCCAAGTGCCGAGACTTTTCTTCATACCACGAGTGGCAGTAGTACCGGCGGCCAAAAGAACGGCCGTCAACAATTGGGCGGGTTGCATGTTAAGGATCATTGTAATTGACCTTGTTGTAGAAATGCTGATGGAGATGCTGGAGAGTCTGGATAGCTCGAAGGGGTAAAACGGAAGGAATTAGAGAGGACAGCCATCATTTTATAGCCGGATACTTCTTGAAGAGGGATTCTTCTCATGCCTCGGAAATGTCACTGCTACAAAGGGAGAGGGATCGCTCCTCTAGCTTGAGGCTTTTCTTCGCGGCCTTGTGTTTCTCCTAGTCGGTGAAAGATCGAGAGTCATGCTGGTCCGATTCTTGGAGCATCCCTAGGCCTAAGAGGTGTTCGCCGAAGACGGTAACAACGATGTGGTATCGCTACGAGCCAACAATGATGGTACCTCTTGAGGTCTAAACGTAGACTATCTCTCTATGTGAAAGCTTATACTTATCGTGAAGGAGCAAGACTAAGACTCTGAGTCTATACGAGGGTGGCACAACCAGTACATGTGAAGATGCGGTGTCCTAGTCTTGGGGACACGACCATGTTGAGGGTAGTAAAGTGAGACATTGATTTGCCCTGCATGAGACTTTGCTGCAAGTGCATGTACGCTCGGACTGTTTGTCGAATCCACGGGCGTACATTGTATCAGAGTGCATATACAGGGTTGATAGCAAAGTCTAGCCTACCGAAGAAACCCATTGATCACAGATTCTGGCTCAATACATGTATACAGTTCCCCCTGGAGAAGAGAAACTTACAGAGTCACAATTAATGCAGATGGGCGGTTCAATAGAGGGTCAGAAACCAGAAGATTGGGGCTTGAGACATGTGAGAGACAACTGCATCGAAAAAGAGGACCATGCGATGTGAAGCGACACCACAGCCCCATAACCGTACAAGTGTGTCTGAAGACTGGCCTATAGACAGCAGCTGAACAAAGCAGAAGACTGGACTAGAACCGCATAGTATAGCATAGATTAGCCACGCCGGATCTTAGAAGAGAATGACAGCAATACCAAAAGAATGTTCCGTAAGAGGCGTTACTCAAAGACCCTATGGACAACACATAATGCACGCAACGTAGGCACTTGGTTGCGCCACGAGGGAAAGACGCCGAAAGTCTACGGCATTGAGGATGATTGCAAAAGGCGAAACGTCACATTTACGAGCCCGATTGCATCCTCCGGACATATAAATATAGGAAGGTTATCTGAAGATTCTAGGCCATTGTATCTAGCCGAACAAAGATCTACCAAGCACATGTGCTCTCATCATCATGCTAGTCATCTCAGCTCTCACGGCCACATCCGCCAACATGGACCTTGAAAAGCCTCTGGAAGATCCTCCCTGCACGCACTATCATCCTTGCACGTGCCCTTTGCTCCCCCAGTACGCTCAACGGCGCGTGCGAAGCGACGATTGGTCACCGACATGGCCGCGAGAATCCCGTATCATATAGCCGCTCAGATGCAAAAGAAGCGTTGGCTATACGCGTTGAAGAACATGAGGACCTTTATGACACATCTTCTGTTCAACACGCCTCGAATGCCTGAAGTTCCGCCCAAGACGCGATCTTTCCGATGGCTCATGTCGTCCCATCACGTTCCCCAGAACCACCAAGGCGGGCATCCACCTTGGCGCATGCTTGTGCGACATTTCTGCTATGACCTTCCTATGGAACTCAAGTGGAATCAGGATTCATGGTGCTTGAAGTCATGAAAACGCTGGCTAGTGTACTCAAGGATGTATCAACGTCCAACGAGTCCCGTGAACGCGCCACCCGAAATAACCTGCGCCAAACGACTGACCTTTTCGATCGTCACTGAAGAGACTCTTTTCAAGGAGGACCGGATCCTGAATGGACACTGGCTTGTCATTGTTTATATCTGGGCCACTGACATTGAATGGCTGAAGAAGGCCAGGGTGTCGGATTTGGTTTCCTTCAGCAGTTTTATAGGGTGGGTTATTCGAAGACTGAACTTCCTTCGCTGCAATGTTGCTGACAGTCGCTCATCTCTTGTAGTATACGCGCCTGGGAATGGGTCGACGCGGTTGACAGTCCCACAAAGATCCCCTATCTGTTCTATGAGCTTGAGCGAGAGGAAGACGGCACACTGAAGGATACGGTGTTCGGTGGACAAGCATACACAGAGCTTGATACGGTTCCAATAAAGCTAGGCGACCTTGTGCCGCCCAGGCTGGCTGGGATCCGCCGTCTACTGAACAAGGAAGGGCGACAGTTGATTTGTGCTGAATGGGAAGAATTGGACGATTCGGGGAACCTGGTACAGTGAAGCAACTCAAGCGATCTCCCAGACAGAGATTATGCCATCTAAATGGAAACACTCACTCTCATATGGAAAATACATGTCGTGACATGGAGTCACTCGCGATCACCTGTAGGCCCAATGGAAACATAATATCCGAGCCAGAGCGAACTGCAAGTGCTGCCAAGCCCTATAACCCTATATGCTTCCTTCTTCTATGTATCGTGTATGATATTGGAGATGTTATATTAACTAAATTCTAATCATATTTCCATAAGCGTATTGCAATAACAGCCCCTCCCATTAAGGACTCCGGTGGCTTACGCAAACGCAGGATCAGGCCCTTTAGCAAGTCCGATATAAGTCTCCATCTGCATCCGCCACCACTCCACATCTTCCCGCCGGCTCATGAAGGATATATAACCGCTTGGCTGAGTATTATTAGCCATAAATACATTGTTCGTGCCAGTCAAGGAAGTTCGAACAGACGGGCCACCGGACGCCGTAAGCGTCATCTGCCACTCATTGCTCAGTAGAAAAGACATGAACAGCTTGGAACTCTCCGGGCGAGGCGTCGAGGCGAAGATTGCCGCTTGTTGAGCCCAAGTCATGAACTGATCCGGTGCCTCGGGCTGTGAGACTTGCAGAAAAGACGTCGATGGTGTGAATCCTCCCAGTGCAGAGAACGTCAGGACTCTTGAGCCTTTGCGAGACGCGTGATTGCTGATGATTGCGCCTGTGGCGGCTGCGGCACCGCGCACCCACATGACGTCTTGTTTGAGCAGAGAGTCCAGCCACTGGAATCCGTATCGCTCGATGATGAGGGTGAAGAGATACAGGACGCCGTCATCGTCATTTGGGTAAGTGAGGACGAGTTTGCCTTTCCAGAAGGGGTCCAGGACGTCGGCATATGTCTTTGGCACCTGGTGCTTCTTGACAATGGTTGAATCGTAGTAGAAAGGGCCAAATTGGTCTAAAGAGAGCAACACGCGTGTTAGTATGCCTAGGTGTAGTGCTCCTCGAAGGGGGAAGACGCACTGTAGTTGACAGGCAGATACGCCCCGTCAATGTGTTTGATGGCCAGATTGATATCGCTGTAGTTGGCTGGCTTGTAATGCAAGAGACGCTGCTGTTTATCCCATCGAGGAAAGTCGTGCACCGTCTGCAAGAGGGCAACGTCGATGAACGGTTTGCCCTCTATGTAGCTTCGATCGATACGTGAGTCGGCATATTTGGACAAATCGGCCGTGATGTTGATGGCGACGTCGGGGAATCGTTGACGGAAAGCATTGAGCATTGGCTCAGCCGCTGCCTGTGCTGTTGGCTCATTTCATTAATACACAGTCTCAGCTGCATGGAGGAGTCCCGCTCGTACAACTACCGCCAAAGTAGACGCTCAAGATACCGCGTTCATGCTTCGCACTCTGGTAAATCTCATCCAAAGACCTTGTCTCAACTTCTGTGCTATGAGATAGAACGCCAGTCGAATAGATGAGGCCAGCGCCCAACAGCGCAGACTGCAATCGCTTCAAAGAGAACATGGTGATGAAGGAGATGAATGAAGGAACCTGAGCCTTTCTGTGGTTGTTCAACAGCCCTCAATGGCAATGAGGCATAGTGATATTTATCTCCCCACGACATCGATCTACACGACGAGGCATCGACATCATCTCGATGTGTCAGAGCTGATTCAGGAGGCCATTGCGACTACAATTTGTCATCTGCATGCGGTATGGACTCAGGACTTCCGCAATACCCGCCTTGACCTTTTGTAACATCTGTATGAGCCCGAGACAGGGGGTTACTATCAGTCTACGTGCAGGAACCTGTAGACACAGGGCCTTTGATCCTCTACTAGACAGACCCAAGACTCTTATATTATCGTCTGCTATGTGACTCGGCATATCGATCTCCATTACCACCCCATCTATGTACTGGGCTTAGTCGCATCTGATCAATATATGGCTATATACTCTATATTGCTATTCCTGTAATAGCCGAGCCTTCATACCTCGCTTCCGCTACGGCCATACATAAAGGACGGTCTATTGGTGATGATACAACACATTTATGCTATGTCGACTACAGACCGATATGGCCGCGTCGTCTAAAACCTCCTCTCATGGAAAGGCTTGCCAAACTACATAGGCCCAGGAGCAGATTATAGTAGCTTGACAAATCCCGATGGTCATCTTTCGGCCCCTCTGCGTATTCAACGCCTTCTACAAACATGGCTGACTTGTTGTATTTCTTCGCAGAAGGGATCGCTTACGCCGTTGTAATTGCCGATCAGGGATGCCGGCTGTGACTCCGAATGGCTGACCGCTGGATGATTACAAAGTACCAGTACCGGCAATTGCAAGTCACAGACCCTGCTTGTCTGTCAGTGGTATCAAGAGAAATACTTGGATGTAATCTTATCAGATCACAGCCATGTCCCGAGAGCTCAAATCGGAGCTCGGGCTCGCCCTCAAGAATATTTTCAGTATCAGTAAAGAAGCCCCAGATAGTACTATGAATATGAGTAGAATGAGAGCTTATCGTGTACTCGTATTCAAGCCCCCAGCTGAAAGCTGACTTCGACGCATCACGATTCCTGATATCACTTGTTGACCTCTATCAGGCGCCCATTGGCAAATGTGGTAATTCCCCGAGCTGCTTGAAATCATTCCCCAAGCTGAAAGCGAAGCTGGGGAAGCTCTTCAGGCATCAGACAGAAAGAAATACATACGACGGACTCAGTCGTGTTGTCCCAACGCGCAAAAGGCCCCACGAAGCTCAGATCTTCAGGTGATTCTTACATCGTTCTCTCAGAGAGCTACACCTTAGGAGCCAATTACTACGTCAATTGTGAAGACCGCCCACGTTGCGCTTGTTGGAAGCCAGATGATAGATTGACCGGACGAAGTAGACAGATCGTTGTAGGATCATATATACGACAACCTCAAGGGAGAGCATACACAGTTCATCCAAGGACATGGAGGATTGCTCTCCAAGGAACTGCAAGAGAAGAGTGGCTCAAATAATAGTCTGCATTGCTTAACTTGATAGAGTCCAATGAACACGCTCAAAGGCGTCGCTAAATAGAGGCACAAAGCTCACTGGACAATCCTTTCAGCAGCCCAACCGAAGCTTTCGTCATGCAGATCAATGATGCGGGTATGAGAGGAGAGCTAGAAACACTCAACAACAATGCGGA
>LFMI01000391.1:48193-73449 GCA_001050175.1 Trichoderma parareesei | reverse complement strand
GGGGGGGGGGACAGGACGGGGAGAGGCAGACGTGTCAATGTCGGGTCAAACAACCTGCCACTCAACTCCCCGACAATTCCAGGAACCTGCTGGACACGAAGGAACCGCAGGCCAAACAACCAGCCATGGTCTGTTTCATCTACGACTCGCCGCGACAACCACCCTCTGACGGCTGGAGGTGGTAGGGTGGCTAATCTGGGCACTTCCAAAATCCCAAAGCCAAAGCGCAGCAAACACACGTTGATGAGGCGTGCTTACACAATTCCCGTCGCCCCTCATAGCGCAGAGCAGTCTTACTGCCACCGAGCTCGAGATTACATACTTTGTAAGGTAAGGTAGTGAGGTAGATAGGTGGTATAATAAGGTACCTTAGGTGCAGGCTGTATACCTACCTACCTAGAGTACCTACTCGGATCGCCCAAGGGCAGATCAAGGTTTACCGCGACCAGTCGAGAGCGCCACCGAGCCTACCTTACCATCTCGACTGGATCCCGCCTCGCAATGACTGTAAAGTAACGGCCATCAGACGCAGCGCAGCCCTGGGCGGCGGCTGCAATCGACTGCCACCTCGCTGATGGGCTCAGCTTGGCTCTCCTGGCCGCGTGCGACTTGCTTCGTACCCGTGCAGGTACCGAGAGGAAAGGCACAGAATCAGTGTGTCGTCGGTGGAGGAATTTCTGATGAACCTCTGTGGAAAAACAGATGCGGGACTTGCTCATGGGTGGCCCAAGTACCCCGGAGTAGATATAAAGTTGCTGCCATCGGCCATCAGCCTCAGCCAGGGCGACTGCGCGCGGCGAGCGTGGCCCCCGGCTGTTAGGGACTACCGCCCCGCGACCTGAGCCGGTACAGCCCACCTGGACCTAGCAGGGACACAATCCACTTGGCGTGCGGCCCCCCCTGTTACCTTGAACGGCGGCGCCCATATGTAAGTAGGTACTGGATTCTTCACTCTCAACTGGCACTATTCACTCTTTTTTCCTCCTCAATCTCATCCAACCTTCTCCGGCCGTCGTCTTCACGTCGTTTCCTCTTCCCTATCGCGTAATTCAGTGTCCCGACTCGTCGGCCCGTTGCCTCTCCGCAGTGACAAGCCCTTTACGAATTACCATCGCCCTCGTCTCTCGACTTTTCCTGAGCCGTTGCTCATCGCTCTCCGTTCGAATCCCACCCGGTCTGGACACTCACATCAGACGGGCATGCCTTCACCACCTTGATTTGCCTCGTTTCACGGCCACGCTGCTAATCTGCCGCCAATATGGTGCAACCAAACGTGAGTCTTTCTGTTGCAGCATGCCGGATTCTCTTACACGCCTGCGTCTGGCACGTCGCTTTTTTTACTCCCAGTCCTTCTCGGGTGTATATGTTGAACTACCTATCCATTTTTTGACTCGTCGTCGCCTGTTGCTCTGACACCCACGACAGGACTCCAAATCTGCCGAGCCTGAAGCAACCACGGCGTCGGAGCCAATGGCCAAGACGTCGCCCAGCTCGGGCGCAGCAGAGAAAGAAGCCGTCATTGATGTGGCCATGCCGTACGGGACTCGCTCCCGTAACAGGACAGCCGGTTCTCGCCCCAACTATGCCGAGGACAAGGACATTGAGATGGACATTTATGATCACTACCCTGACAAGAAAGACAGCGACGCCGGCAAGAAGTCATCCCGGCAGGTGAATGGCGCCAGCAATGGCGAGGCGCCTCGCACCAACGGCAGCTCGCGCAAAAATGCCAGCGCTGCTGCTGCCGCCGCCGCCGCCGCAGATGACTCCAAGGCCGGCTCCAGCCAGACCAGCGCCCAGGACGCAAAATCTGGCGGCACCATCCACGCATCGCAGGCGGCGTCAGGATCGGGCACGTCGCAGGCCTCACGGAAACGCAAGGCGGCGGCGAGCCAAAACGGCGGCGGCACCGCAGCAGCGTCGACTGCCACCTCGGCGGCCGCAACGCCCCCGGCCACGTCTTCGGCGGCCAAGAAGAACGCCCTCGCGGCTCAGAACCAGCTCCAAGGCCTGACGTGGGCCGAGTCCAACATGCTCACGTTTGAGACGTGCAAAGGCATGCCGGACAATGGGCGAATGGTGGCCGACGATGGCACGGTGCTGGAGGCAAATGGTAGGTAGCACGGCCGAGGGGGTTCCACCTCGAGCCTATGCGAAGCCAATTTCCAAACCCTCGCGGCGAGGCCGGGCTAACAAGACAATCTGGCAGATCACGTCTATCTCGTGTGCGAGCCTCCCGGAGAGCCCTACTACCTGGGCCGCATCATGGAGTTCATGCACGCCAGCAACGACGCCGCCCGGCCGGTGGACGCGGTGCGCATCAATTGGTTCTATCGCCCCAAGGACATTGGACGCAAGGCCAGCGACACGCGGATGGTCTTTGCCAGCATGCACTCGGACATCAGCCCCTTGACGGCCCTGCGCGGCAAGTGCCAGATCAGGCACCGGCTGGAGATTGATAACATGGACGACTACCGTCGACAGCCCGACAGCTTCTGGTTCGAGAAGCTGTACGACCGGTACATCCAGAAGAACTACGATCTGATTCCCACCCGGCTCATTGTCAACGTGCCCGAAAAGGTCAAGAAGGTGCTGGACGAGCGCTGGAAATACGTGCTAGTCGAGCAGGGGCGTGGCAAGGAGCTGACTAGCGCCGTTAAGCTCTGCAAGAGATGCAGTGGCTACTGTGCAAGGTACGTATTTGTCGACACGACCCTACATGGCGCTCCATCCGGCCTAGGGCCGGTTTATTTCTCTTCTTTTCCTGTTTTTTTTTTTCCCTCTTGTTCTTGCTCTTGCTTCTCTGGCGGGTTTCCCTTTTTCTTTCTGCTTTGTTTGGCATGTTCCTGTCCTGTCCTGTCCCTGCCGTGCCCTGTCTCTGCCTGATGGATGCCTCTCTGCTGGTTTGTGTCTCCAGCACGAACCGGCCTGTACCGGGCCTGTCCCTGGTCTCGTCGATTGGTACCTGGGGAGCCGGGCCCCTATTGGCACGGCGGCCAAGTACCTACCCGGCCAGGGCAGAGCTGGCGATGGGTGCAGCGTACGGCACGGAGTACACGGTACACGGTACATGATCACCAACACCCCTTCCCTAGCCCTCCTTTGAGGGAGAGGCCCTTTTCTGGCGTCGTCTATCGGCAGGTACTCGGTACCTCCATCAGGGCCAACTGACACCCACCCCCCCTCCCATTCCATCGTCTCCGCCTTTCTCCCCCTCCCTGTCTTTGCCGTGCGTGCATGTGCATGCAATTTGCTGGCCTTGGTCGGACCACTGGCCGTCTGCCTGCTTAGGCGCCTCGCCGTGCCAGCCAGCCAGCCAGCGAGGCGGATGGATGGACGAATGGCTGCTGTCATCTGTCCTGCGCCCCCAGAGTCGTCGAGTGGCATCTGGGCCATTGTGGCATCAGCAGCAGAAACAGCAGAGCCGTGTTCCGATAGCCGTTTGGAGCTCTGTCGGATGTCACCGCTCCAGGCATTGTGCGTCGCGTATCGGCTCTAGAGCTGGGCACACTGACACGACCATTCACCTACCCGCTATGCGCGCTTGCAGTACCCATCACACGAGGACACACAACACATATCATGACGCAGAAGATTTGTTCATCATGCGTTACATTCTCTTCCCTTGTATCGAATTCTCCCGTCATGCTTTGCCCGTTGCCCATTGCCTCTTTTGTTTTTCTGTTTTCTCTCTCTCTCTTTTTTTTCTTCTCTCTATTCCAGACCCGTTTGGCTTGAGCCCCCTTTACTAACACTATTTTGAAAAGCAATGACTCGGTTGACTGCGCAGTATGTCTGCACACATACCACATGAACTGCGTCAAGCCGCCGCTGCTCAAAAAGCCCTCACGTGGTTTCGCTTGGTCCTGCGCTGCGTGCAGTCGTGCTCAGGAGCGCAAGCTGGAGGCCCGTCACACCCCTAATACGGTTGATACCGCAGATCTCGACGATGAGCCTCTGGACGAGGACGAAGACGATGTCCATGGCATCCAAACCGACAGGACAAGCCCCGCCGATGATGATGATGCGCCTCACCAGGGCACCGCGGAGCAGATTTACCAGGCTAGCCTGTGGCCGTGGCGCTATCTCGGCATGCATTGCAAGCCGGAGGATGCGCTGGATTACGATGACCGCATTTACCCGCGTGCAGGCACCCGCATCGGGCCCAGGAATCAGGCCTCTGTCGGACCTTGGCCTGGCCAGCCCGTACAGTATGTCAAGCCTCTGGAGTTCAAAAAGGGCAGCAAGAAGGATCAGAAGTTGCTCAAGGAGCAACAGGAGGCCGAAAGGGCTCGTCGTGTCCAGCGGCCGAAGTGGGTCCAGGATCAGCCACCCGGATACGTCGCTCGCGGCGAAGACCTGGACGAGAACGATCCCAACTGCACAGCGGTGTTGCTGTGGAAGCCGCCGCCTGCGGGCGAGCCGCCCGTCGAGAAGATCAACGACTACGTTGCCGACGCCATGAGCAAGGCCAAACAACTGGACCTCCCCGAGCGTTCGACGAACCTGCGCGATGTGGCGGTTGAAACTCTGTTCCGCGAGGATTATGATCCGTCCAAGGCTCTCTCTGCGCTTGTCAAAAAGCCCAGGGCCGAGTTCAAAGAGCCCAGCTTCACCCCCGCCGAATTGAAGAAGTTCGAGGAGGGTGTCTCAAAGTTTGGCTCCGAGTTGCATCTCGTCATGAAGCACGTCAAGACCAAGTCGCCGGGGGAGATTGTTCGACATTATTACGTCTGGAAGAAGACGGAGCGAGGAGCGCAAGTTTGGGGCAGCTTCCCGGGCAGAAAGGGGAAGAAGCAGGCTAAACGCGAGGACGCCGCCGCTTCCAAGCTCGCAGACGACGTGGCGCACGACGACGACGACTCGGCATTTGACGCAGACAAGGCGGCACAAAAGAAGCGGAGCTTCATCTGCCAGTTCTGCAATACTACCAACGACCGACAATGGAGGCGGGCGCCGAATCCGCTGCCGGGACTGGTCAATGAGCAGGGCCTCAAGGGCTCCGGCAAAGACAAGGCTGGGAACCAATATGTTGTTGCCCTGTGCCGACGCTGCGCCGAGCTGTGGCGCCGTTATGCCATTCGATATGAGATGATCGAAGAGGTGGCCAAGAAGGTTGCACAGGCCGGTGGCCGCGCGTGGAAGCGCAAGCAGGACGAAGAGCTCCTCAAGGAGCTGCAGCTCGCACAGGAATTGGGCTATATGACGCCTGAACGAGCCCCGACGCCATCCAAGGCCGGGCCCCCGCCCAGCGAAACACAGGAGCCTCCCCGAAAGAAGCTCAAGTCTGCTGCCGACAAGGAGGCGGACGCAACGCCGTCGGAAAGCGGTAGCACTCCCAGCGCCGTTCCGACTAAGAAGAAGGAGAAGGCGGTTGTGGAGCCGCCCGCCGTCCCCGAGATGCCAAAGCCGCGGACGCTTCCATGTGCCGTCTGCGATCAAATGGAGCCCATGGGAGACCAGCACCTATCGTGTCGGGAGTGCCGCATGACTGTTCATCGCAATTGCTACGGCGTGATTGATAACAAGGTGCAAGGAAAATGGATCTGCGACATGTGTGCGAATGATAAGAGCCCCCAAGTTTCTATTGTGAGTCACACCCCAAAACTCTCTTCACCCCTTGTCCGCCTTCATCAGTGCTTTCCCCTTTCCCTCCTCTCCCGATCTGTGCATTCATTAGCCGGTGACTGACAAGGCGAAAAGCAATACAAATGTGTCTTGTGCCCCGTTGAGCACACCGAGCATGACTTCGTGGAGTTACCGAAGCTCACGCATCATAAGAAGAAGATGTCCGAGAAGGATCGAGAGCGAGAAAAACTCGAGGTTCAGCAGGCCCGCAAGGCTGCCGAGTTCTACCGCAAGAAGCAAGAGGACATGAACCGCCCCGTGAACCCTCGCGAGCCGCTCAAGCGCACCGCGGATAATAACTGGGTTCATGTCACTTGCGCTGTGTGGACTCCTGAAGTCAAGTTTGGCAATGCCAAGGCACTGGAACCCTCCGAGGGCATCCCGTCCATCCCGAGGTCCAGATACGACGAGATCTGCCAGGCCTGTAATCAGCAAGGCGGAGCCTGTGTGCCTTGCCATCACTGCCGTGCGCCTTGTAAGTTGCATTTCTTCCATTCCTTGCAATGCTCCCCTACCCGAGGATCGATATACGCAGAGCGAGCTCGGAGACTGACTACTCTTAGACCACGTTGAATGTGCCCGGCAGAAAGGTCATGTACTTGGGTTTGACATTGCGCCCGTCAAAAGCTCGCGGAGGGATCAATTCAATATCGTGACGGTCAATGGCGAGAGCGGGACCATGTCTGCACTGCTGTGGTGCAAAGACCACCTGCCTACCAAGACCATTGTCCACCGGATCCACGATGTGGTCAACGAGTCGGGTCTGAACGCCCTTCAACTCTACGTCCAGAACTTCAAGCAAGCCGACCTCACCCTGACAGGAACCGTTCGCAAGGCCACCTTGATGGCGGCGGCGGCGAAGCTGTCCGGGGCCCCGATCCAGACAGGAAATCGCCGAGCATCCACGACGACGGCGCCCAACGGCACCTGGACTCAACCGCGCAACACCGAGGTGGTTGATGCTGGATCCAATGCGCAGCACCCAGGAGAGAAGGTGTGTATTACGTGCGGCATAGACGTCACCCTGAGATGGTGGCCGATAGACACGTCGCAAGAGCGGAAGCTCACCAATGGTCACCACGGGAGCATCGGGTCGGAAGCACAAAAGTTTGTCGAGCAGCGGAGATTCCAGTGTCACAAGTGCCATAAACTGCGAAAGGCTCCTCGCAGCCCGCGCCTGACGTTGCTACCGGGGCCGTCGCCTCCGCCGCCCGCGCCGCCCGAACTCCCGCGTCCTCAGCCGATGGAGACGATGATGACGCCGGTGCCTCGTCTGAGAGGTGCAACACCGCCGGCCCCCATGGTTGATTATCGCGACGGGCGCCATGCCAGCCATCCCCTTTCGTGGCCTCAGCCGCCAAGCTCGCATGCCATGCCGCCCGTGTCGACTCCTCCGGCCATACCGGCGCCGGTTCATGCGCCTGCTCAAGTGGCAGGACATCGCCCGCCTCCCGTGACACATGCCTATCCGCCTGCGCCGCTACCGCCGGCCAGACCAGCCGCCTACAGCGACTGGGCGCCGCATCGCCCGGGCAGCCAGCACAACTCTCCTCCTCGACACCTCAACGGAGGCCCCCCGCCTCCCCTGCTGCACAGCGGTCCGCCGCCGATGTCGAATCTCTCGGCTCTCCGGCCACCCGCCATGGCCGGTCCAACAATGCCTGGCGGCCACCAACATGGGCACTCGTATGCAAGCGGGCTTCCCCCATCACCTCGACGCATGAGCGGGCCAACTGCTCCCGCTCCATATGTTCCTCCCCCTTTCCATGGCGGGGTGGGCCATTCTGGCCATGGGGGACCTGTCCATCCCCCGGCTCACCTCTTGAACAACGGGACACAGGCGCCGCCGCCACCACCACCACCGCCGCCGCGAACGGACGCATTCTCACATGGCTTACACCCCCAGCGATCGTATCCACCACCCACGCATGCAAGCCCTCCCTTGCTGAGGAATGGGCCGCCGCCTCCACCGCCGCCTGCGCATGAAGCGCCCCCGTCGTCCGCGCCAATGGCACCACGGCCTCCAGAAAGCAGACCGGCTACCGGCGCGAGCACGAACCCGTCTCTCCGCAACTTGCTTTCGTGAGACATTGGAGATATTGATTTGTTGGGAAACAGCCAGGATTGTACGAGATGCGAGGCTTGCAAGAGATGACATTCTCATTGGTTGTTTTCTCCTATTAAGCGCTGTCTTATTGTCCACCAGCCCACTCTAAAGGATGAGAATTATAAAGCAAGGACACTGCTAATACAGGTTCGAGGAGCGAACGCTGTGTGGATATGGCGCACAAGGGAAGGGCGGGGATACCTTGTGAGGTTCCTTGACTCGAAAATGACTTTTGCCGTGTGATAGACGGACGTGCCATGCGTACATCATGGTTCAGGAATAGCGAATAATGTTGTATTGTGGTGTTGGAAAGGGTCTTGTATGTTTGGGTATGTAGGTATGTAGCACTGTATGAAGCATGAGCACGGGGTATCCGTTCATCCTCAAGGGAAGCGGTGATGTGATGCACTGCTCTTATTACGAATAAATTTAACTCTACTGCTTCATCCGTGCTGAAGCTGAGGTGCTCTATGAACTGGAGAAACCCGGGATATCTGTCATCGAGTCTTGGTATCTGCACCTTTATGGCAGTCATGTCTACGAGCATATATATAAATTGATTACTACACGTCGAGATATTTGCTATCAACCATCCTCGCCCAAGCCCACATTTTGGCACTTGATCAGGCCCTATCTTGCCGCTTTCAAATCAATCAATCCGCTCTTCGATCCCTTTACCATCTTCCCCTCCTCCTTACATGTTGATTCCTTCAAACAAGTCCATCATCCATCCTCTCAGCAAGGCTGACTTTGACCCGGCGATAAGTGGGGCCAAGTCCCTCCCGAGAAGCTCAGGGTACCTCGCAACCTTTTATTTTTAGCAGCACTTTAACCACGTTCGCAACCTCTTTGGAGCTGACACAACCTCCAAACCCGCATCCAAGAGAGCTGCTAACTTTGTGTTTCCTCCACAACTCAAAACGCCCACTTCTCTCTTTTTGTTCTGCTCTCACTTTCCAGTATCAACGGACACACTCGATTGGGCGACCCTTTTGTTTTCAGAGCAAATCATGGCGCAAATACTGGCAGACTTGTTCTATTCGTTTGGCAATTGCCTGAATTGCTTCCCAGGCTCGCCCACGCTCAAGATTAACAACCGGAGCTTCAAGATCCAGCGTCTGCTCGGCGAGGTGCGCAAAACAATACACACACTCTCTCTCTCTCACACACAGCCTCAAATTCCCCTCCAATCTCGTTCATCACTCTTGCATTCCCCTCCTTCTTCAGCGATACATGTTAGCTAACACTGGTGTCCAGGGCGGCTTCTCCTACGTCTACCTCGTCGAGGACACGTCCACCCACGAGCTCTTCGCCCTCAAGAAGATCCGCTGCCCCTTTGGCGCCGAGTCCGTCCAGCAGGCCATGCGCGAGGTCGACGCCTACCGTCTCTTCGACCACGTCCCGACCATCATCTCCGCCTACGACCACTGCGTCGCGACAGACCGCGGCTCTGGCGGTGGCGACGACGACGCCAGCAAGACCGTCTACGTCTTGCTGCCGTACTACCGCCGCGGCAACCTCCAGGACATGATCAACGCCAACCTCGTCAACCACGGCCGCTTTCCCGAGCGGCACCTCATGATGCTGTTCCTGGGCGTGTGCAAGGCCCTGCGCGCCATGCACGAGTACCAGCCTGCGCCTGCGGAGCGCATGCAGATGGGCCGCGAGGAGGACCAGGATCATGACGACACGACGGCGGGGGCGGCAAGCGGAGGATCGCGGAGCGGGCGCAAGATGGGAACCCGGGGGAAGCGCACAGAGGAGCAGGAGCAGGGCGAGCAGGAGAGGCCGCTGATGGAGCAGGGCAGCCGGCTCGAGGGCGAGTCTGGCGGCAAGATCAAGTCCTATGCGCACCGAGACATCAAGCCAGGTAAACCCCTCCAAACAAACAAGAAGAAGAAGGAGGAGGAGAGAAATAAAAGCTAACAGCCATCGCGTCATCAAAAAACAGGCAACATCATGATCGACGACTCCGGCTCCATCCCCATCCTCATGGACCTCGGCTCCGTCGCCCCCTCCCCCATCCCCGTAACCTCCCAGTCCCTCGCCCTCCAGATCCAGGACCAGGCCGCCGAGCACTCCACCATGCCCTACCGCGCGCCCGAGCTCTTCGACGTCCGCACCGGCTCCGTCATCGACACAAAGACCGACATCTGGTCCCTCGGCTGTACCCTCTACGCCTGCCTCGTCGGAAAATCCCCCTTTGAGCTGCGATCCGACGAGACCGGCGGCACCCTCAGCCTCTGCGTCCTCGGCGGCGACTGGCGCTTTCCCGACGAGAACCCCGGCGGCGGCAAGGCCAAGCGCACAAACACCATCCAGGCCGCAAAGGCAAAGGCCAGCGCCGCCGCCGGCGAGGCCGGCGGCCCCGGCGGCGGGTCGTCTGGGGACGTGGCCATTAGCGAGCCCATTCGGAATCTCGTCCGGGCTTGTCTCAAGGTTGAGCCCGCTGAGCGGCCGGACATTAACGAGCTCATTACCATGGTCGAGCAGGTCATTGACGAGCTTCCCGAGGGCGACTTTACATCATGACGTTGAGTTCGCTTTTGGTTTGGTTTTTCTGGGGTGGGGGGGCATTTTCTTGGCTTGTTTATTAACGTTGGATTTGGGCATATGGATCATGATGCAATGTGAGCCTGCGCGTACTGTGTGCGTCTTTTCTGTTCTCACTGATGGAGGAACGCTGTCTTCTACTGTTCATGACTTGTTCATAACACTGCTTTCATTATAACCGGCGTCGGCGTTATCGTGGCTTGAATAAACTGCCTGCTCGATTTTAGGGAAGCACGTCGACTTAGAGAAACGAAAATGGAGGCGGATTGGGAGAATCCCACGCAACAGAGTTTATTATTGCCTCATAACGACTAACAAAAAGACTTGTGATTACCAGAGCAGCAGCTTATCAATGTTTTCTATTCACCCACTTACTCTCCCATTACGACATTGTCAACTGTTGATATCATAGCACACCATAGACGCTCAATCGTCCTCGTCTTCAAGCTTTATGGGGATGCTAGGGCCAGGGCAGATACAGGAAGCGTCCGGCTCGTCCTACAGCTGCAGCTTGTATGTAGCCACCTCGAATGGTCGAAGAGTAATGTCAAACTTGCCATCCCGTAGCAAGACCTGCTCGATCTCGTCCTCCAAAATGTTGACCTTTGTGACACGCTTCACAGGATACTCGCTCTTGATCGTTGCCCGGCTGCGTCCACCCAAGGATTCGTACAGACGAATAATGACGCTTTGCCCGCTGTTGACGCGGTGGCCTTCGCGGCGGCTGACGTCCTCGTCATCATGTCCTCGCTTGATCGTGTCCAGAATGATGGAGGCAGACTCATCCCGATGGATCAACTGAATGGGGGCACTGCTGAAGGTATCAATGGCGAATTTGGGTGCCGACAACAACTTGAGGGGGTTGTTGAAGGCATATCCTGCCTTGACCGTGGTTGACGAGAGACTGCCCTTGTGAGGAAGTATGGCCCACCGAATCGAGTGGCGACCCATATCCGCGTGCTCATCGGGGGCCTTGGGGGATCGGAGCAGGGAAAGGCGCATGAGCTTGCCGGCTGTAGCGAATCCGTACTTGCTGTCGTTGAGGATTGAGACTCCGTAGTTGTGCTCCGATAAATCGGCGAACTTGTGGCAGCACACCTCAAACTTGGCCATGTCCCAACTCGTGTTGTAGTGAGTCGGCCTCTTGGTGATGCTGTATGCCGACTCATATGAAGCCTCCGTATTGACAATGTCTACGGGAAACTCCACCTTGAGGAACTTGGAGTTTTCGTGCCAGTCCACCTCAGCCTTACACTCAACCCATGACGGCTGACCCTTGAGGGCTGCTGATAGAGTAATGTAGGACTTGATGGAGCTATTCTTGCTGATCCTGATATCAGTAACAAGGGTGACGCGATGAGGCTTGATCTCGTGCACGTTTGTCTCGCCGTAGCTGAGCTCTCGGCGGGTCTCCAGATGATAGACCTCAACATCCCAGGCCTCCCAGAAGAGAGGAATATCGTCAAAGATGACGAACTTGTTGGCCCTGCCGCCCTTCTCGATCGTTTCGCGCTCGTTGACCCGGTCATACAGCGAAGTGATGCAGCCACCGTCGACAACAAGCCGGAGGTCGTCATTTTCCAAGATGAACTGACTGCCCCGCTGCTCCAGCGAAACTGCAGGCTTATCTTCTTGCAACTTGAAGGTGCGGAGTGCAAGGAGCGGCCCTTGTCCGCAAGCAACGCCAACCTCAGTATCTGACACCTCAACAAGTTCCTTGCGGTGCCAAGGTAGGGTGTTGAGGGCGACCGACTGGTAGCCGTCGGTTTGCAATGCACTGGTGTCCAAGGCCTTGTAAATCTCCTCAAGCAGCTTGTGGCCAGTCTCAAATGTTTCCTTGTATATCTACCCAAAGGTTTAGCATACGCAAAATCACGCACAGAATCGAAGCGTTGTCGTCTCACCTTGTCAGAGTCATCGTAGCACATTTCGATTGAGCTCCCAGGAAGGCAGTCGTGGAACTGGCATAAAAGCACGCCCTCCCACAGGTTGTCAATCTGTTCGGTAGGGTACTTGTATGCCGAATTGTTAAGAGAGGCAAACGTGGCAAGCTGCTCCAAATCTCGCAGCAAGATTTCGGCTTTGCGGTTGTAATACTTGTTGTTTGCCTGCGTCGTGTAGGTGCCTCGGTGGAGCTCAAAGTAGAGCTCACCATACCATGTGGGAAGCTCATTGGCCTTTGGAGCGAGGCGATCAAAGAAGTCGTCGACGCTGAGGCCAAGCTTCAGCTTGGGAATGGCACCAATAGTGTTGCTGATTCCTGCAATGCGTCGAAGCTTCTCCAGGTGTTGCCAGGTTGGGCCGCCACCTCCGTCACCTTTGCCATAAACCAACAGGGACGTATTGTCAACACGAAGAGTCTTGTGTTGGGTGACACTACGCTTCAAGTCACCAAAATCGGCTTCAGCAGTGTATGTCTCCGACGGTGGCATGTGGCAGATGACTTGACTCCCGTCAGGGCTCACCCACATAAAGGTCGTGTGGGGGAAATTGTTGATATTGTTCCAGCTGAGCTTCTGGGTCATGAAGCGGTCCATGCCTGCCAGACGACAGAGTTGAGGCAGCTGACTAGAGTATCCAAAGGTGTCAGGAAGCCAAAAGGTGCGGCAGCGCGCCCCGAACTCCGCCTCGAAGAATCTCTGGCCATAGAAGAACTGGCGCACAAGCGACTCTCCGCTAGGCATATTCGTGTCGTGTTCGACCCAGCTGCCACCGATGGGATGAAACTGGCCCTCACTCACCTTTCGCCTTACGCGGTCAAAGGCCTTGGGATAGAGCTGCTTCAGCCATTTGAACTGCTGAGCCTGGGAACAAGCAAAATGGGCTTCTGGGTAGCGGTCCATCAGATCACACTGACTCGACCAAGAGCGAGCTACCTTGCGTCTGGTCTCTGCAAAAGGCCACAGCCAGCACGAGTCAATGTGGCAGTGTCCGATACCGAAAACAACGGGCTCTGGGCCTACTTCGTACACTCGATGTGAATCGACATCGGGGCCAATGATCTGCTGAGCCAGCTTTCGACACTCGAGGATGGACTCCTGGTTGTTCACTTCGAACGTGTCGATGATTTTCATGGCAACAGTCAACGCTCGTCCATGCTCTGCTGAGTTCTCTGGGAGTTCCCTGGCAGCATCGCCAATCTCCCACATGTCAAAGTAAAGACCGCGAGCAGGAACATTGACGGCGACGATATCCGCTTTGGAGAGGGTGAAATAACGATTAGGATCAGGCGGCATAATGCTGGATTTGCCGTTCGGCGCGTTTCCGAACATTCCGTTGCAAGCCATCTCGATGTAAATAGTGTGCGGCTTGCCGTCGCGGAACGAGCGCGGTATCACCCACTCGATCCTCTCACCTCCACCGGTCAGACCTTGGAGAGGCATACCATCCTCGGTCCAGACCAGGCCCTCGTTGTTTCCGTCCCACTGGAGCTCGAGGAGCTCTTCATCAGCGATGGCCGCGGGGATAGTCAAAACGACTCTGAACCAATGAGTCGACCACGAAGGGCCGAAAGAAGCTCCGGTGTGGGTTTCTTTGAACTGTTGTGAAACCGCATGCTCAAAGGCCGGTCGTTCTTGGCCGGGAGCGCTCCAGACAGAGAGCTGCACGTGAGGCTTGCCTGAGTACCTGGCATTGTAGAGATTCCTTTATGCTGCGTGTTAGCACGCAGACATTGAAAGCAGAAGAAGGGGGTCGAGAAGAGACGTACGCTAGCAGATTCACTTTATCATATTGGCCTGACTTGTAGAATGGCTCGATACGGCCCTTGAGAATGCTAGTTTTCGGGACGCCGACAGGCCGCTGCGCAAAGACAGGGTACGAGACGCTGCTCCTGATTTCGCTGCCGCCACCCATTGTCGCAACTTCGGCTGGATGTCCTGGCGCTGGCGGTGCTGATCGATTGGAGAGACGCCGAAGCTTGCCGGGCAGAGGCTGGAGACTGTCTGGAGAGAGCGAATGCTGGGGGCAATCGGAGGAGACGGGGACGAGGTGGTCCTTCAAGTCGTCGTTGGAACTGGCAAGCTCAATTAGCGAGCCGAATTGAAGCAGTATCTCCCAACAGAGAGCCCCAGGACGTCGATTCTTCGAGAACGAGGTGGGAAGGAAGAAAGAGAAAAGTCCGCCATGCGCCAGTTTCAGTATGATATAATCGTAAGCTCTGCCCTGGGGAGACTGTCACTGCTGTGGGGTGTGGGAGGGTCACCGCTTCAAGGAGTCTCGTCCCGTTTCCTAGGCGATGCAACAGCTGGAGCTCTCGGGGGCGCTAAAGGGTGGGATTCAAGCGCAGTGCGGGGGAGTTTGAACACGAGCCCCAGCCTCTCCCAGGGGTCATGCTCATGGGTGGAATGGTGCTCCTCTTTCGGTGGCAAAAGCGCGGTAATGGCTCTTGCTTGTGGTACGCACCTCATGCTTGCGATTCTATCTCGAGAGGAGAGATAGCCAAGGATTTCAAGAGCAAGACTGCAAAAAGAATCAAGGATGGCAGGAGTTATTCAGAAATTGAACAAACAGAATAGGGACAGGCTCCAGGTTAGACAGCGGTGGTGAAGATGACCAGACCAAAACAAGGATACTAATAGGCAGGTAAGAAGATGTTGCAGACACGACTCGGGGCCGAGCCAACCGGACTATGAATGTCTCTGAACGTACGGGATACTGAGGCAAACCAAGTATCACACCAGACTCTGCCCAGAACAAATGCTCTCCAAGGTGGAGGTGAGACAGGAGCAAAGGATGACCGGCAGCCAAGTCTCTCGGATGGTGTACTTGAGCAGCGGCAGGTATACGAGGCGAGGGCTCGAGGCTGTCGATACCACCACAGAAGATGATGATGCTGGAGAGGGAGAGGATGAAGATGATGGAGAGAGAAAGGAAGAAAAGAAAGGGAAATTGGTGAAAGCAGCAGATACCTGAAATTGAAGGCTTAGAGAGGGTTAGGTACATGTGCTTCTGCGGGAAGGAGAGCATAGGTAAGGTAACCCTCTTGCAGCTGCCCAACCAGCTCCTTCCGTTTGAACTGCAGCAAGCACCAACATCGAATGCATGTATGAAGTACCGAGCAAGTACCTTACCTACCGTACCTAAGGTAATACTTACTGCCTGAACACTGCAGTTTCAAGCGCTATAAGCAGTGGTGTGTCTCTCTTACCTACACCTATGGGTAGGTACTTACACCTAGGCACTGGTTTATGAGAACTACCTAAACTCTCGATTCTACCAGCTGACCTGTGATCCTACTCATCAGACAGCATTTCCTTACAATCAACAAATTCCTACCTCAACTCACTAGGCATACCAACTAATGCAGCCCATCGATTGCCGCTGACAGACTGCTAAATTTACTCCATCGATTGCCGCCGCGGCGCTTCCAACGGCGCTTCAGGCACCGATCCGCCTCTGCCTGCAGTGGGGCCAAAATCACGGCCCTCGACATGGAAAAAAAAAAAGTGAGAATGAACCCTCCCACTTCAACCCGCAACTCGCCATCCTCACAATCTCAATGCCTCCAATCTCGCAAGTTTCTACAGGCTTCATGAAGTGGAGGAGGTGACCTCGTCAAATGAACTACAATGTTACGAAACCATGCGGCCCGTGGCTTCTTGTCTCGGCCCCTCTATAGCTCATCAGCTACAGCTACAGCCGCAGCCACAGCTCCAGCAGCTCTACGATGCCGTTATCCTGTAGTAGCCTCCTCGGTTCGATGTCTCACCACAACTCCCCAGCTTCCAGCTGCCGTCAAGCGAACTAGAACAACCGTCAAGCTCTCCGACTTGCCTCAGGGACCGATTCCTGCGGAGCCTCTTCCAGCCGAAGAGCAAAATGAACCGGCGTATCCAACCGTGATATCGCAGGCGCGCCGCAACATGGACAAGTTCGAGGGATGTGTTCTCCTCACAAGAGTAGGCGGCTTCTACGAGCTCTACTTTGAGCACGCTGAAGAGTACGCGCCGCTACTCAACATCAAGCTGGTTCGTAAAAAGACAACTGCCGGACACGTGCCCATGGTGAGCCCGACCCCTTGGCCCCTCCTCCCTCACTCTATCTGCCTCTATCTTGACTGAGCTCATTTCACACTGACAAGAATGTGTTAAAGGCTGGATTCCCATTCATGAACCTGGGACGCTATTTGAAGCTCCTAGTGGAAGATCTGGATCGGCGCGTTGCCGTGGCTGAAGAGTTTCCCAACGACGCTCCCGAGAAGGTCAAGTCCGGAGGCCTCATGCATGACCGTCGAGTTACCCGAGTCATCACTCCCGGGACTCTCATCGACGAGGAGTTCATGGATCCCTATGTCAATAATTACATCATGGCGATTCATATCTCTCAGAGTGCTGCTGCTAGAACTACGCAGTCAACAGCAGCCTCCTCACTGGACCAAGCCTCAGATGCTGCAAGCACAGATACTGTGCCGATAGGGCTAGCATGGCTTGATCTCTCTACCGGGCAATTCTTCACGCAATCCACAACCCTTTCATCTCTACCATCCATCATATCCCGCATAGCCCCGCGGGAGCTTGTTCTCGAGCAGTCATTCGAACTTCGAAAAGACCATCACATCTTCACCCTGCTGACAGACGATCGGCACCTCGTCACATTTTCTCCCCATGGGAGTCTAGCAAACCTCAACGACTGGGAGCCATTCCTCGAATCAGAAATCCCCAAAGCTTCACGCGAGACATTCACCGAGGATGAGATCATCGCGGGTGGCCTGGTGCTGAATTATGTCAGGAACACCCTGCAGGGACTGAGCATGAAGCTTCAGCCACCACTTCGGTACGAAAACATGCAGATCATGGCCATCGACAAGAACAGCTTGAGGGCACTTGAGATCAAGCAGACTATCCGCGACGGCCGCTTGCGTGGCAGCCTTCTCCATGCCATACGCCGTACGGTCACCAAGAGCGGCGCTCGCCTGCTCAACGAATGGCTTGGCTCTCCATCAACTTCTCTAGATGTGATCGAAGCTCGACAAGACCTTGTTGCTCGCTTTATCAAAGCCGGGGATCTAAGAGACTCCTTGGTTGCTTTGCTACGACGAAGCCATGATTGCCACAGACTGATTCAGAAGTTTGCGCTGGGACGAGGTGGCCCAGATGATTTGCCCGGATTAGCAAACTCCATTCGCACAGCCGGGGACATTACTACTTTACTAAGAGAAGCAGTAGAGAAGGATCACACAGCATCTTCAACAGACTGTCTTGCTAAGCTAGTCTCTCGAACCGACCTCGAGGACCCTCTCGGACTGGCACATCGAATTCAGGAGTCAATCGACGAGGAAGGCATTGCACAGCAGCAGGTGGCAGCGGCAGACGAGGAAGCGGAACTTGCGGCCCTAGCCCGAGCCGTTGTCACCTCAGAAGGCACCCCGGGGGACGCCGCAGTCTTGCTCAAGGGAAAGAAGAAGAAGGCAACCACCATCAAGGAGAGTTACGGTGAGGACAAGGAACCGTGGATCATGAAACCAGCCGCGAGCGAGGAGCTCCAGAAGCTGCACAACGGGCTCGCGTCGCTACTAGAAGACAAAAACAACCTGGGGGAGGCCCTTCGCAAGCGCTTCGGGGCCTCCACCTTGACGCTCAAGTGGGCAAAGGGAATTGGTCACATCGCTCACATCAGCGGGAAGGACGCCAAGAACCTCGCAGAGATTAAGACCATCTCTTCGAGCCGCAGCACGCGATCCTTCCATGTCCCCGAATGGACGACCCTCGGCGTCCACATCGACCAAGCAAAAATTCGCATCCGTCGCGAGGAGCAGCGAGTCTTCCAGGCCTTGAGGGAACAAGTAGTCAAGAACCTCATCAAGCTGCGGCGCATTGCCACCGTGCTAGACGAAATTGACATTGCGACCTCGTTTGCAAAGCTCGCCGTCGACCATGATCTTGTCCGCCCCAAGCTGAACGACTCGAGGACGCATGTCATTATGGGTGGTCGACATCCTACTGTAGAGGGCGGGCTCCTGGAGAAAGGGCGAAAGTTTACGCGCAATGACTGCGTTATCGGGCCACCTCCCAATGGCCTCCTTTGGCTGATTACCGGACCGAATATGGCCGGCAAGAGCACATTCCTTCGCCAGAATGCGCTCATTACCATCATGGCCCAGATCGGATGCTATGTTCCTGCGTCGTATGCTGAACTCGGCATTGTCGATGCGATTTTCAGTCGCGTGGGCTCGGCGGACAGCTTGTTCCATGACCAGAGCACCTTCATGATCGAGATGCTGGAGACGGCCCACATCCTACGGCAGGCCACACCGCGATCCTTTGTCATCATGGACGAGGTAGGACGAGGAACGACACCCGAGGCCGGCACGGCGATATCGTTTGCCTGCTTGCAACATCTCGTAACGGTCAACCAGTGCCGGACGCTCTTTGCGACGCATTTCCACGATGTAGCCGACATGGCGGCCGCCGAGGGCTTCTGCGACCCGCAGGCTAGCTTCGTCCGGACTTACTGCACTGATGTCAAGGAGGACAAGGATGGAGGTTTCGTCTACGTTCATAAACTACGACCGGGCGTCAACCGACAAAGTCACGCTTTGAAAGTGGCACGCCTGGCAGGACTACCGCAACATGCAATTGACGTTGCGAGGAATGTGCTGGAAGCCACAGGGACAAGAAATGACGAGGCGGGAGATGGCAGGTCGTATGATGCTACATAGAGTCATGGGAGAGATCACATGTATGGTGGAATGGTCTTCGAGCGGAACCTGGGGATCTTTTTGTACGTTAGCCATTTGAACATGTTGTCAAACGAGTGCAATGAAGTAACGAAATATAGCTTTGAGTCATAAGGTGTTGTTGAATATTTGTTTTCATCAGGAGATCAGGGTTAAAAAGCTCATGAATAGATTTATAATCATTCAAAGGCTGGTAGAAGGGGAAATTGAAAATAGGGGGGGTTGAAGACTAACCTTTTCAGAATGAGCAGTCTTCCAGCCAGCATCATCATCACAAGCCGACATGCACAAATTGGCCTCAATCTAGAAGTTCTTTCAATCGTTGACTCGCAACTTTCATTGTTCTTTTCGTGTCTCATGCAAGCATCGCATTGGTCCTAGATTTGACCAACCAATGACCTATGCACCCGTGAATTTAGATCCATAAACCGTGAAACAAACCGAATTAACCCTGAAAGCCGTCCCGTTGCCGATTGTGGTTGTTTAGTCGCTATTAGACATGTTAGCTTTGGATTCCTCACGTGAGACTCAACAAGGGGTATCACGTACAAGAGACCGCCGAAGCCCTCCTCATCCTCCTCCTCGGACTCGTCCTTCTTCTCCTCAGCGGGAGCAGCCTCAGTGGCAGCGGCAGCACCACCGGCAGCGGCAGCGGGAGCAGCAGCGGCGTAGGCCTCGGGGTTGGCGATACGATCCTTGAGCTGCTCAATCTCGGGCCAGCTGTAGTCGGTCTCGACGGCAACAGCCAGGACCTTCTTGTAGGAGTTGACAAGAGAGTGCATGACGGAGGGCAGGGTGGGGAAGTTGATGGCCAGGGAGATGGTGGCAACGGTGGTGATGGCGGTGGACAGAGCCTTGAGGAGCTGCTCCTCGCCAATGTCGAGGATGGAGGGAGGGAAAGTCTGGCCCTGGTCGTAGACCTGAGCGATACCCATACCGTAGGTGAAGGGAGAGATGTTGAGCAGGTTGAGCAGCGAGGCCTCGGAGGGGCCGACCTTGTTGCCAGCATCAATGAGCTTCAGATCGGTGGTGATTTCAATGGTACCACGGGCGATCTTGGTGGGGACACCGAGAGCCTGGAAGAAAGAGGTCTTGCCAGGCTCCATGCCGGTGTTTCCAGCAGGAACCCACACGTCGACGGGAGCGACAGCACCGGCACGGGCGGGAGCAGCGACACGGTTGGCGAGCAGCTGGTCACGGATCTCCTTGAGGTCGCCGTTGGTGAAGACGAAGCCGACGTTGCCCTTGACGAAAGGCAGGATACGCTCGTACTCGGGAGTGTCGACGAGGAAAGTCCTGAGAGCTCGGCGAACCTAATAATTGACGAGTTAGTCCCCCCGATTGATCTGCGTCACTCTTTGTTTGCAGTTCGAATTTCTTCTTACCATGGTGTTCTTGCCCATCAGGACAACTCCCTTACCACGAAGGGAGTGTCGGATCTCGTGCATCTGCTGAGACGAGACATTGTCAATCTCGACAATGAAGATGGACTTGTAGTCTTGGAGCAAGCCCTTGAGCTTGTCGAAGTAGCCGGCCTTGTTCGCTGATTTGCCCCCCATATCTTCTTATTTCTGAAGGCAGGTTATTTAAGGGCAAAAAGATATCCTAGAGGTATGGGGATTTTAGTTGACTCGAAGTCTTGAGGTATCGCGAAAAGAGGAAAAGAGAAGAGGCCGAGCCCGTTTTTGCGGTTTTTGCGGCCAGTGAGAAAATGTGTGTCGAACGGCTAGGGCATGTGCTCTGCTAGCCTCATTGGGCAAGCGGTGAGAGCTCGATGCATTTGTCGTCCAAGATGGAAAATGGGGTACGTACCTCATCTTTCCAAAATCCTAGCATGAGTCAGCAATCTCAAGCTTGGTGAAGGTACAACCGGAAAGTATCTTTTTCCTCTCACTCATCAGAGAGCCTTGGTGGAAAAAAAAGTTGCGATATGCGCTCAAGATCGTAGAGACGCGACACAATTCACCGTCCAATTGAACTCTCCCCAATCAAGTCTCAGTGTTACAGAAGATCTCATTTAGAGCATTTCATATAACAATGAAGATTCCCTATAACAGAGTCCACGTCCAGGGGCAGATTCTCTTCGCTGCCCGCGGAGGCGCAATACACACCTTCAGTCTCACAGACGGCAGCCACATCTCATCATGGAAGCACCCCGACGTCGACAAGGTCGCGCAGTCGATCCAGGCCATCAACGAGGCCAAAGCTGAAGCCGCTGCGGCGGCTGAGGCCGATACACCGGCAACTGAAAGCGAGGGTCCGCCAGCCAAGCGGCAAAAGTTAGAGGACGACAGTGAGAACCCTTCAGTGAGCGCTCAGGCCGAAGTTGAAGCATCAACTCCCGCGACGCCCCAGAGTGCTGAAAAGCCCCAGGCTGGCCATGTCGACGGCAGGGGAAAGAAGGGCAAGGGAAAGGGTAAAGAGGTTGTTGACAGTGGCAAATCCCGCTTCGCACGTGTGCCTGACCGGCCGGTCGTCACTCATCTGACGAGTACTTCGGACGGAAAGCATCTGGTGGCCATCACCGGGCACGACAAGGTCATCTGGGTCTTTGAGCACGATGGAAAAGGCCAACTGAAGCAGCTCAGCAAAAGGTAAGGACACAAGTCTCATCAGAGTTCATCACTTCTGCCCCTGAGAATCACCCAAGCTGAGACGTATCACCTTTATATAGGACAATGCCCAAGCGACCAAGCGCAGTCGCAATCGGCCCAGACAACCAAATCATCAGCGGCGACAAGTTCGGCGACGTCTACGCCATCCCTCTCATCATCCCAGAAGACGGCTCAAAGTCCGCAGCATCGCTCTCATCTCTCCCCCTGCCCTCCAAGAAGGCCTTCAAGCCCACTGCCACCCCCCTCACCGTCCACTCCAAAGGCAACCGCCTCGCCCTCCTCAACCAGATCAAGCAGGCCGAGCTCGCCGCCGAAGCCCAGGCCGCCAACTCTGCAGGTCCCGACTTCGAGCTCAACCTGCTGCTGGGACACGTCTCCATGCTGACCGCCCTCGTCCTCGGCGAGCAGCAGGGCCGCAGGTACATCCTCACGGCCGACAGAGATGAGCATATCCGTGTATCCCGCTACATTCCCCACGCGCACATCATTGAGAACTTTTGCTTCGGCCACAAGGAGTTTGTCAGTGAGATGGCCATTGCCCCGTCCAAGCCAGACGTCCTCATCTCCGGAGGAGGCGACGAAGACATCTTCGTCTGGGACTGGGTCGCCGGGAAGCAACTCTACAAATCAAGCATCCTGTCTCTCGCCCGAGAAATCGCCCCTGAGACCGCAACTGTTGCTGTCTCGGGCCTATACACTCTGCTCTACCCCTCTGCAGACGGGCCTCTCACATATATCCTAGCCATCTGCGAAGAGTAACGCCCCCCCTCCCCCCGTTCAGGAGAAGCGACCCAATAGCTAACAAACGCGCTGCAGCATCAAAGCAATCTTCTCCTGGAAACTCAACGACTCCAACGAGCTCCACTGCCCCGGCATCATCCAGCTCCCCGGCAAACCCCTCTCCCTCGCAATCTCACCCAGCACCAACGTCGACGACGACCACAGCAACGCTGCTCCCCCAACCGTCATTGCCGCCATCGACCCCGACGCGGACACCAAGGCGCAAAGCCTCCATGCATTCCGCCTGACCATGAACAACGGCAGGCTCGCCGTGGACGTCGAGTCCTCGTTCAAGGACAAGGAGGTGGAGGCCAACGAGCCGGAGCTCACTGAAGAGGACATCCGGGGGCTCTTGTACACTGTCGAAAGCCTACGCAAGGTGGTCACAGGTCCGGATGACGAGGCGGGCTCGGAAGCACCTCATGGAAATGCAGAAAGCGATGCAACGGCAGATGGTACCGGCGACGGCGAGGAGTAGTTTCACGAGAACTCAATTCGTCCGATAAACGTTCATTCAAACTTGTATATACCTCCTTACATATAATCGTGAACCCAAACATCATCTGTCCATAACCCGAGTGCACAAGTCCCAAGAACAGACAGCATTCGCTTGATATCATCGTATTCATAGTCTAAGCCTGCAACAACTGATAGAAAAAAACTCGTCAAAATCGTCTATGCCCCAAACGCCCTCCAACCTAGTCATGCAGTCCAAAAAGCACCCAGTCCATGAATTGGTCGGCAGGATGGACATGCCCGCTATCATCATCTCATCTGCGTTTCCATCGCCTTTTCTGATGCCCTAGCCTTTTTGCAATTCCAGCAAAGGGAGAACCCATTCCCTCTTCAGTACGGTATCAATGAGATTCCGGGGGAAGAAGAAGACAAAAAACCATGTGCTTGCAGCGGAGAGTGGGAAGACGTCATGTGTCAGTCCAATGATGGAAATAAAACACCACCGCTCTTCTGCCTGCTACAGGTGTTTGCTGCCTCTGGAAACGAGGGCATCGTGGCGATTCAATGCCGCTGGCATCAGCGGGCATCCATGATCCGCCTTCTTCTGAATCATCTTCCTTCTTCTTCTTTCTCTTCGAGCCCCCCAGTTAGGTATATATAGCGTGATACTTGACTCTATGTCTTACTGCGAGGCGCACTGGACACGCTCGCCGCCAGGGTGGCCATCTTCGTCCTCATCTTCGCCCATAGAGTTGGGGTCGCCGAAGACCTTGGACTGAGCCTTGGTATCCAAGTCTTCCAAGTCGGCAGGCTCCGTCATGGCCTCAGGAGGGGGGACGATCTGTGACGTAGGGGGCGGCAGGAGCTTGCGAAGGGCCTCGAAAGCAGCGGGATCATCGGTCCAGTTCTTCTCGGGGAACTTGACATCGAAGCGAATGTAGAGGTTACCGTAGTCGTGATGTCTGTACGAGGGCATGCCCTGGCCGCGAATCATCTTGACCGAGTCTAGAAACATGGGTCAGCCATATTCTCATCTTGCATCAAATGACAATGTGGGAAAGAAGAGCTTACCAGGTGCAATAGCCTCGCCGGGCAGGATCTCGACACTGAGCCATCGCTCGTCCAGATGCTCAATGTAGATGGTGCCACCTGCAAGGGCAGTGACGAGCTCAATCTCGCATCGGTAGAGGAGGTCGTCTTCCTTTCGAGTGAAGCGCGGGTGAGGCTTCTGCTCGATCTCGAAGACAACGTCACCGGCCTCAACACCGGGAGCCTGGTCACCCTCACCGCGGAACTCGACCTTGGTGCCGCTGCGAACACCTCTGTCGACGTGGACGTGGAGGACCTTTCGGTCGACCGTTGTCTTCTTGCCATTGCACTGCTTGCAGCGATCCTTGTCCTTGATGATCTCGCCTTCACCATTGCAGTCGGGGCAGACAGTCTGGAAGCGCTGGATCATGGGGCCCATCTGGCGCATCATGGTCTTCATACCAGCACCATTGCAGCCCGCGCACTTCTTGACGGCACCCTCCTTGCCTCCGAGACCGTCGCACTTTGGGCAGATGATGGACCGCTGCAGCGCAAGCTTGGAGATCTTGCCTCGGTAGATGTCCTCGAGGGAAACCTTGTGGGTGTGGTGGATGGTGCGGGCCTTGGGAGGGCCGCGGTTCTGCATACCACCAAACATGCCTCCCATACCGCCAAAGCCACCGCCGCCGAAGAACTGAGCAAATAAATCTTCAGCAGCCATGCCGCCACCACCCCCAGCACCGCCCTCGAGACCTGCTTCACCATATTGATCGTAGATCTGTCGCTTCTGGGGATCGGAGAGGATCTCGTAGGCGTGCGAAATCTCCTTGAATTTCTCTTCGGCAGCGGGGTTGTGGGCGTTCTTGTCTAGAAGCTGCATGTTAGTAATTCGAACGTCTTTCCAGAGGACGGATAGCAAGGTGGTATCGTACCAGGATGGTGTTTCAGGGCACCGATCTTGTATGCCTTCTTCAACTCCTGCTCCGTAGCATTGGGAGAGACCTAGCGTCCAGCGTGTTAGTCTTGTTTCCAGGCCGAGGCGGTGGAGGCGTTGCAGGGTCAATACATACACCTAGGGTGTCGTAAAGCTTCGTCTCCTTTACCATGATGTCAAACTATGGTTTATCGAAAGAAAAGTAGATCTTGTTTGCGCCCAAAAAAGTTCAGTGAGAAAGACGACAGGCGGTCGACGAGAACGCTGCTAATAAAGAGGCTCTGTAAAAGAGATATTAGTCAGAGCTAAGGAAGAGAAAGGCCGTAGCAACCGAGCGGCGAAAGAAACTTCTAGGCAGCGGAAAGAGCAGGTTTCTGATATGAAGAAGAGAGAAACTGTGCTCGAAGGCCCTTTGGCAGTGCCGGCGTAGAAGAGGACGGAAATGTGCTGCCAGTGATCGCGCCGAGGGGGGCAAAC
>LFMI01000391.1:15017-48118 GCA_001050175.1 Trichoderma parareesei | reverse complement strand
AAAAAAAAAAAGATAGCGTGCCCAAGAAGCCGCTGAGGGAAACAGTGGGGCTATCCTGAGAAATTTGCGGGTTGACGATTTCTGATTTCTGATGATTCTCTTCTTGTATGTTGTCTTGTTGCGGTGGTTCGGATGAGGCCGAGTTCTGTTCGCGCGTGCAGAAGCGCAAGTTCAGTCGATCTGGGGTGTGACTGAATAGGAAGAGGTGATCTTTTGAGAGAAACAAAAGAGGAGAGTTGTTTCGGTCAAGGGAAGGCCTTGGTCTGGTCGCAGCAAAGGGCAGAACGGACGCTCAAAGCGCCAGAGGAGGATTAAAAGGGCGGCTGCAAGGGTCTCAAGGCTGGTGCGCCTCATGGAAGTGTATCGAAGAAAGTCGATGGTGTGGCGGTGCGCGATAACGCAAAAAGCGTGCTTCTGCGGGTACCGCCGCGTACCTGCTTGTCACTGTACCTTTGGCGTCAGCGCAGCCATGTGTTGTTTGATTGGTGATGGCTTCTTCCTGCAGTGTTTGTGCGTCGCTCCGTTTGCCGTCTTACCGCAGCTGCCGCAGGTTATTTGGCGTAAAGCGGTGTTTGCGTAGACACGGCCGTGATATCAGCTGTCATATCATCCGTAATGCGACCGCCGTGACTCGAACACCTGCCACAGACGGACTTGGGCACCTTGGACAAAGCCGCAGACCAGAGGAGGTACTGTACCGAACGGTACGCGGCAGAAACAGCGAAGACGCTGGCAACCCCTTGGAATCCGATCGAAAAGATGACGAGGCTGCTATTGGTAGCTGTACTTGCCAGTGACTCCTCCCGCCTCTCCAGTAAACTTTCCGATGCCACTGATCTCATTCTCCATCTCACATCTCAGGGTACCGGCCAGGTACTCCGCACCGGTCGCTGCATCCGTGCCTGTACCCGTGCCCGTACCTGTACCTGTTTACCCCCCCTCCCCCCTCCGCACCTCCCAAACCTTCGATTTCGATCCGGCCATCGGCCTCTTCCATCATATTATTTTCCCATTGTCATCAAGAATTACCTGCGAATGACTCGCACGTATTCCCTCTTTCGACCACTGCTCGCACTAACACCACCTTGACAGACACACACGCAGCACCTAGAGTCGTATCTGTATCTTCATCTAGTCTACTAGTACCAGCAAAGGAGCGAAAGAACAAACCCAGCTGGCAGACAAGGATCTTCCACGCTGCTGCAAAAGAACAAAAGCGTCCAGTCCCCTTGGTTGGATTTGTGTTCACCACAGCCCATCAGCAAATCACCGATCTCGCTCGGCGCAGGAAACAGACTAGACCAGCAGCTGCTAATGCACGCTCACCAAGCTGCTTCCGATGGAAAAGGGATGGGATGGATGGCACAAAAAGCGAAAGCTGTGCGGGCTGGCTGACTGACTGTGCACCGCCACAGATGGATGAAGACGGGCAAGGTCTTCCCAAAAGGCCGGCACGCGCACCGGCTGGGCTGGGCTGAGCTGAAAGCGAAATCGAAGTTGGACGGCCGTCTTTCATCAAAGGTAGTCTTCTTCTTAGACTTCGGGGGGCTTGTCGCAGCGCGTGAGATTGGAATTACCCCTTGGCTTTGAAAGGCTTCCTTTGTGTTACCCAGTAACCTAGGCACAGTCGGCCTTTGTGTGCCTCCTTGCCCAAATATTCTGTGACACCTCGTGCTCATTCCAAATACGAATATGTAAGTCGGATCGTACAAAGAAAGCAGGGCTGTGCTCATTGCACTCGTCCAAAGTCCGGACCTGGTGCCTGGAGACAAGCTACACTTCTACACCAAACATGCAAGCCACTTGCGTCAACGGAGTTCCTACCAGTATCATTAACAAGAGCCTGGAAGCTACAATGTCTGCGGCGTAGCAAGCCATGTTAGAAATGGAAAAGGTAATTCATTGCTAGTTCTTGGGGTAGGTAAAGAAGCTTGCCCGCATAATATCTAAAGGCCTTCTAGAACAAAAACACGGTGAATGTACACTCTGCAGCTGGAAAAACAAAGGCCGCAGAGAAGAGGGTGTGGAGGTATCATACGAACGAAAAGGGTGCCCAAGGAGAAGAGAAAGAAAGGAAACCCAGAGATCGAATGCCCCGTCTCGAATACAAAATGCAGCCATGATAACACACAGAAACGTCAAAGTCGTGAATGCCTTCTGCGCACTAAAATGCCTGCCGTCTATCGTGGCTGCCTTTAACTCGCCGTTACCGCTCGGCTCGTGTAGCACCGTCACACATTCCAATGAGACGACGTCTTAGAATGCGTCCTCAAAGGGGCAGTCCACGCTGTCGTGGCCATCTCGCTCGCAGATCGCACACCACTTCTCAAGGTCCAGAACGCCGCTCTCCTTGCCGGCCACGGGCCCTGACTCCATGGGGTTGGGGGTGATTCTGACGGCCGGAACGGAGGCGGACTCTTCCTTGGGCAGGCCCGGGGTCAAGACAGCTGGATGGTGAATCTCGTCGCCCGTGGGAGTAAGAGGCTTGAGATCCTCATGGGCAACCTCTCTCCGCGCCTTTTCCTTTTCCTCTTCATCGTCATCGTCATCGTCATGTGATGGCTCCTCTTCGATGTGGTCGTCAACCTTGGGCTTGGAGTTCTTGGCACTGTCGGTGCCAAACATGTTTGTGCATGTCAGGATGTCGTGACCGGCCGTCTCGCAAATCTCGCACCAGAGAGTGCTACTCTCGGTGGCGGTCGAGTAGGTGTCGCTCTCGTGCATCGTATCAAGGGTGCTTACACGCTTGTGTGACGGCTCAGGCGACCGTGGCTGGGATCGCATGGAGATGATGGTGTCCCGAGAGTCCCTGACCGAAGATCTCCGGATAGAAGCCGACTCGCGGCTCTTGGTGATGGTGCTTGAGCGCAGAAACTCAATCTCGTGCTGCAGCTCCTCCTCCCGGTGGTTCTTCTCCTTTAACATCTGCTGCAGCTCGGCAACCTGCCTCTCCAGGTTGTCTCGAGCAATCTTATTCTCGATGGCATCCTTTTCGGCGATCAATGAGCCAGGGCGCTGCCTAGGAGCATGACCCTCGGCACCGGGTATCGAGTCTCGGCTGAGGGAGTGGATGATGGCCTTGAGGCCCCGAATCTCATCCTCTTTCTGCTCCAGGGCCTTGGCTAGCGAGCTGTCGCCATTCATGGCTGCCAAATTATGAGGAACGACCTTCTCCTTTTCCCGTCGAAGCTCAGACCGGGTCCTCTCGACCTCGCCTCGCAGAAACTCGGCCTCTCCACGGGCCTCGGCTTCACCACGACGGGCATCTTCCAGTCCTTCCTCGAGCTCTTGGACCAGCTCCTCTAGCTGCTTGAGCTGCGCCGCTACGGAGTCGACGTCCAGGTTTCTCGACTCCAGCTCACGAATATCTGCCATCAGCTCTTCTATACGCCTCTCGTACACCCGCTCCGTCTCGGTGCTGGCCATCTCAAGTGTGTCAATGGTGCTCCGAAAATCTGCTCGATGTGCATCGAATTCGGCGACGAGCATGGCAATCTTGTCATTCTTTTCTCGGAGCATATGTCGAAGCTGAGTTGCATCCTTGTCATCCAGGCTGCTCCGTCTAGGTGGTCCGTCGGGGTGCTCTATCAGCGTCTGAAGTTCAGTCAGGCTACTCTCCATCTCAGCCAATGTGGCGGCTTGCTCTCTGAGTTGCCGTTCTCGGTCTTCCAGCTGGGTTCGTAGTCGCTCAATTTCCTCGTCGTTAACGGTAGTAGCCCGGGACGGTGGACGCAGCGAAAGCGACCCCAGGCTCGTGTTGCTCTTCGTTGGTAGCGGCGGCGTTGCTATTGGCCCGGGCTCTTCGTCGAAGAGCGGCTCGGGGCCCAGAGAAGAAGCACTACGAGGCCCCCCAAAGCTGGGCCGCCGCTCTACCGTCTTGTTCGGATCACCCATGTGCCCGGCGATGCCACGCACGCTCTGCGTAAATTTACCCGTTGGGCTTGCCAATCTCGAAGGTGCCCTCACTGCCGGTGTCGAAATCGACGGTCGAGGGCCTGGAGACATAGCCATGCGCCGCTGCGGTGAGTCAGGCCGTGCGAGCGAAGCTCGTGGCTTCTTGCCTTGTGGACTCGGTGCCCGAGCGCCGGGCCCTACAGAGGAGCTGAATTTCGAAATGCCTGATGTCGGAGGCGTCAGGCTGACTGAGTTGCTCTTGTGGAGCTTCAGTCCACTTGAACTGGGCGTTGGGGTCTTGGGAGACGAGCCGGAAGGCCTTCGAAGGGCCTTGGCAACGGGGACGAAGATGCCAGCACCCGCGGTGTTGGTCGTGAAGTAGGATACGCTGTGAGCCCAGACAGGCAGTTCTTGTTAGCCGTTGACTATCTATGCGACTGGCGGTGCCGCAGCTGCTTCTCCTTACCCATCGACGTCGCCGTTATTCTTGCCCCTGGAGGCGAATTCGCTATCCAGCTCGACGCCGACAAAAGTGCCCTTCTTGCCTGCCACGGTGCCGACAAAGCGGACAGTGCCGGACATGCCCCCGGGCACATTCACAGCGTCGCCGACGGACAGCTCCATGGCGGACGGGGTCTCAGGAGCGACGGGACTGGTGGTTTCGGGGACCTCGTTCAGAACAGAGTCGATGGCGTAGCTCTCGCTGACATCGGGGATGCTGGCGAGAGAGCTCGGAGTCAGGGCGGCCAGCGACGTCTTGCGCAGCAGCTTCGACTGGGAGTACAGAGATGCCAGGTCCGGTGTCGACGCAGTGTTGGAGGGCCGGCGCAGCGATCGCGAGAAGTTGGACCTGGCCGGCTGGGTGGAGGTGGTTGTCGTAGACATGCCGGCAAAAATTACTGGGTACGCCTTTGGGTAGCAGCAGATTGACCTGTGGATACCGGGAGTGGCAGCGCCCCGTGGTGCTGCGGCCAGGTACCCGAGAGTACTATTACTGCGGCTGCGGCTGCGGCTGCTCTCTGCGCAAAGGGTCAAAAGGGGAAGCCCCCCTCGTCCAATTTCTAGATCCCTTCTAGCTGAGGTCTCGTCTCGTATTATTGCTTGGTACCTGCAACAGCTGCCGCCGTCACTGCAACCTATCTTCTGCGCTTCTAGACGGACCGGCCGCGTGACAAGGGAGGAAATGAAGATGAGCCAGGTTAGGACACCCGAAGGCTGAGGTAGGTACCTTTTCGTACCTTGGCTGGAGGGGGGCGAGAAACCAGAAGAGGAAATGCCAATTAATGGCAACTCAGGACTAAGACAATGGAGGTATTACTGGAAGCGAATAGAAGAAGGCTGAAGCGAGAACTCGCAGAATCAGGTTGCAGAGCGCCAGACTCTGTACAAAAGTAGTCGAGGTGGAAGGCAGAGGAAAGAAAAGGAAGGGAACGGGAAAGCAAGGATGGAAAGGAAAGATGTGACGGCAGATGGACGGCGCAGCAGCACAGGTCCAGCAATGTGATGGATTGTTTACCTGCATCCTTGATATTGCGATGCGCTGATGAGGGGCGCAGTGAACAGAACCTGGGAAGCCCGCAGCCAATTGATTCGGAGAGGTGCTGTTCAGGCCGTGGTGGCGCTCCACAGTTGATGCTCTCTGGTACCGTTTTGTGCGGCATCAGTCAAAGGGGGTGCACCCTCCGCTGGCTGTCGGTGATTCTGAGAGTCAGAACCTATGTATAGCCCTTCAATACTTTCTGATTATTGGCAACTAGGTACTATCTTACATGGGTTGCCACAGTTGTCATTGTTGCCTAGGTAGATACCTAGCTGTGCGAGCTTCGGGTTGTTCTTTGGATAAGGTAGCTCAAGTCAGGAGGTTTTGGGAGAGTGTGGAAGCTCGACTTGCAACCAGAGCCGGATACGCTTCTTGGGCAGGTAAGGTAGCTGAACCCAGAGACAGGTATATGCGTAGGTAATTGTTCTATGATGCGTGAGTCATCCTGCCAATACCTCAAAGGGAAGATGACAGACAGAAGGAACAGCAGGAAGGCAGGAAGCGACACTGTTCAGATATTGTCCAAGGGAGAACTGCCCTGAATTTTGTAAAAGGGTTTTGATGGCCTCTTAGCTTGTAGGGAATATCATTATTCAATAAATAAGATATTGCAACTTTCAACCCGAGACTTTTTCTCCAAGGTACCAGAGGGCTTCGATAGAAATTAAGGTATCCACGAACATATTCGTCAAGTAGGGCTGTTTCTCTGCGTCTTTCCACTACTTACCCTGAATAGACGGCTGATTTGTCTTACAGTACTCATGTAGTTATGTATGACTGACATGTGAACTCTCACATGCAGATACGGGAGACGACAGGATGTTTGACTGGGATGATGGGAAATCGAACAAAAACATGTGCCCTATGCCCCTCCATTTAGACGCAAGTGTCAAGAAAATTACTCACATGAAAGGCTATCTCGTGTTGATGCAGGGTACCTATGACGCATTCCAGGCGGCTTCATCATATGCGCAGTTCTTACCTACCTTTACCTTTCCTAGGTATGACTGTTTACACGTTCCTTATCGATAACAAAATTCCGCCTTGCCTGCCCCGCCTTGTCGAGCCACCACCATGTAAACAGCGCCGATGACTCCTGCCACAACTCCAGGCCTAATTTTTCCCCTCCACCCCTCGGATGAAGATTGTTTTGGCTGCATTCAGGTCTCTCCGACCCCTTCGGCCACTGTCGCAACTACAAAGACCACGAATTGCGACTCCTGTGTACCTCAGAATCTCCTCCTATCACTCACAGACGCCGCCTGTCGAAATGGCTCCCAAGACGAGGTTCGAGCTCAAGACCGCCAAGGGCACCAAGGATTGTAAGTTGCGACTCTTTTTTAAGGAGAACAGAGAATCGCAAGTGAACTCCAAGCTTACTTACCCCACGGGAGTGGCAAGGACATGGTCATTCGAGACAAGATCTTCAGCACCATCACCGAAGTCTTCAAGCGCCACGGCGGAGTCACCATTGACACTCCCGTCTTCGAGCTCAAGGAGATCCTGGCTGGCAAATATGGCGAGGACAGCAAGCTCATCTACGACCTCGCCGACCAGGGCGGCGAGCTGTGCTCGCTGAGATACGACCTGACGGTCCCCTTTGCCCGTTTCCTGGCGATGAACAAGGACATTCAGAACATCAAGCGCTACCACATCGCAAAGGTCTACCGCCGAGACCAGCCTGCCATGACCAAGGGCAGAATGCGAGAGTTTTACCAGTGCGATTTTGACATTGCTGGCAATTATGATGCCATGTTGCCCGACGCTGAAGTCATTCGCATCATTACGGAAGTCTTTGAGGGTCTGGGCTGGAACGGCGCTTACACCATCAAGCTCAACCACCGCAAAATCCTCGATGGAATCTTCCAGGTTTGCGGTGTCCCCGAGGACAAGATCCGTACAATCTCTTCCGCAGTTGACAAGCTCGACAAGCTGCCGTGGGCGGACGTCCGGAAAGAGATGACCGAGGAGAAGGGCCTGGCTGAGGATGTCGCAGACCGTATTGGAGAATGGGTTGTTCTGAGAGGCCGCCACGATCTGCTCGAAAAGCTGCGTAACGATGAGAAGCTGTCGGCCAACGAGTCTATGAAGCAGGGCATCGAGGATGTTTCTCTCCTTTTCGAGTATCTCGAGGCCTTTGATGCTCTGGACAGGGTTTCATTTGACCTTGGCCTGGCTCGCGGCTTGGACTACTACACCGGCCTCATCTATGAAGTCGTCACAGAAGGCTCTGCCCCCGAGGCGACTCCTGGATCGGAAGATGCCGCAAAGGCATCCAAGAAGAAGTC
The DNA here is from genome assembly GCA_001050175.1 of Trichoderma parareesei. Taxonomy (NCBI): domain Eukaryota; kingdom Fungi; phylum Ascomycota; class Sordariomycetes; order Hypocreales; family Hypocreaceae; genus Trichoderma; species Trichoderma parareesei. Next base: position 40,396 of record LFMI01000391.1, on the reverse strand, counting down.
CAAGGGCAAAGGGGACGACGAGGACCGATCCGATGACCCGACCATCGGTGTCGGAAGTGTGGCCGCTGGCGGTCGATACGACAACCTCGTTGGCATGTTCTCTGGAAAGAACCAGATCCCCTGTGTCGGCATCTCCTTTGGTGTCGACCGTATCTTCTCCATTACCAAGGCCCGCATGGCAGCGGACAAGTCAGTCGACCAGGTGCGAGGCAATGAGGTCGACGTCTATGTCATGGCGTTCGGAGGAAAGGGACTGGTCAAGGAACGCTTAGAGATTTGCTCAAAGCTCTGGAAAGCCGGCATCAAGGTAAGAACTTCTGCTTCATCATTAACATGCAACCAAGGCTAACTAAAGGATGAAAGGCCGAATTCCTTTACAAGACGAAGCCGAAGATGCAGGCTCAGTTCAAGGCTGCCGAGGCCAACAGCGTTCCTTTTGCCATCTTCATTGGTGAAGATGAGCTGGCTCAAGGCAAAGTCAAGATCAAGGAGATGGGCCTCAAGGATGGACACCCCGAGAAGGAGGGTGTGCTGGTGGACATGACACGCATGGCGGAAGAGCTCAAGTACCGGATACAGCGCAAGCGGGATCTGGAGAGCATCACGATACAGGCTGAGGGCCTCAGGGTCGTGGACGGTATCAAGGGCGACCAGGCAGCCAAGGCCAAGGCCGCGGAGGTGGTGGAGGCTCCCAAGGCGGAAGAGACCCCAGCGGCGGATGCTACCGAGACCCCGGCTTCATAGACGATCTTGACCAAAATGAATTGATATTTGGCGGCCCGCGTGCAATGCAGCAATTTGGGCAATCTGTAGATTACGGCGTAGTGTGGACTTTGCAAGGTGAGGGTCGTTGCAGGGGTCTGGCAGGGAATAAGATGCTCGCTTGTACTTTTGCACGGGATCAAGTCGGCCGCAGGACCGGACTTAAGTTGCTCTTGACGACTTGCTGGAGCCTTGGTGTTTGCACTTCGTTTGATATCATAGCGTCCTTGTTGATGTCGAGATGATGCTTTCGGCAACAGGTGTTATATAAGGTAGTGTTGTGATCAAGTATGTACCAACTTGGCTCGACATGACAAATACCGACACGGCCTACCTGGTAATGCGATTCTCCTTGTGAACGAAAACGGAAGACAAACAAAGAACCAGCACATGCCGGCGAGACGTACGGATCGACTTGATCTCCATCTACAGTGCTGTTGGTCTCGCACCGGAGATGTACAATGTACGTGAAGCCGATCCAACATGATTCTCGATCTGGAGTTGGTTGAAAGGCAAAAGACATCTCGTTCGCAGACGGCGGCTTACAAGCAACGTGATGGAGCAGCAGTGCAACTGTGGCTCATCGCGGTGGTGGAGTCTTGTCTGGCGGCATGCAAGACGGGGACAAAAAAATATACCTGCCGTCACTTGGACTCATGCTGTGACTGAATCATCATCATCGTACCTCAAATGCTACATGAACGGCGCGAGTACGAACAGGCAATGCATGCATGCAGTCGAGTAATCTTCCTGCAAGGTGATGCATTGCATGTGTGGATACCTAGTAGCTCAAAGGAACGCCAATCTTTTGCAGCACAGGTATTATCGGAGCAGGACAGATTGACAGGCTGTAATCTCAACAAGCTCTGGGTGGACAATAGCCCAAGGCTTGTTTCGAGATTGATCCCACCTCAGCGCCACGTTTTACCAGCGTTTAATCTTGGACGGAGCCAAAAAAGACTTCTTGGGGTCTCCGCAGATGTGGTTCATCACGATAAGTGCTGATCTCAATGCTGTGAGGTGCTGATAAGCATTTGGTGGGGGAGTCGAGATTTGCACGTCGTACAGTACTGATGAGCTTCCCATCTGCCGTCCCGAGAGCATCAATATGAACACATTGTTGGTGGGACGATGGGTTACGCAGACTGGGAAATTTGAGTAATAGGCCTACCGCTTCTATACGGTGTACGGTGATACCGAGCACAGAAATCACACGCCACGCCAAGTGACTTCGTGAGGCCCCTTGAATGGCAGCAACTCGACAACTGAGAGAACATGAATACGAGGCACAACACCGCACTCACCCAGATGCGAGGCAAGCCAGCGCAGACTTGCCATGCTGCAGCAAATCAGCATTCCAATAGGGACTGTGGAGCGGACAGCAAGACTCTGACGACCGACGAGCACGGCTTCCTAGGCTGACTCATGGACGGGCCATGGCTCGGAAGGCAGTGTGCATTGACGGGCTTGGTACGAGCTGTAAATGTTGCTCGCACAGGTAAACAACGCGAGACAAGAAAAGGGTGGCGTTTTTTTCTCAACCTGTCTTGTCTCACGAGTTCCTGATATGCCCGACCAAGTGGTGCCGTCAAGTTCTCGGCTATTGAAGGTGCAGGGATCCGGCGGCCGGTGACTTTTGGGACGCGATCCACGGACGGGTCTCTCTGGCTTCCGCGCCTTTTCTATTCTTCTAGTCGGCCGTTGACGTTGAAGTTGGACGTTAGAACGGTGGTGCTCTGGCGGGACACGTTTGGGTCCTTGTTCGGGTCTGTATGCTGCCGAGGTTCGGATCTCCCGTTTCGTGTCTTCTTGCGAGCTGGAGTCGGATGGAATGTTGGTCCAAGTCGAGTGTTACTCCGTAGAGGTATCAAGTACACAGACGACGATGGCGGGGAAAAAAAAAAAGCCTGCCCGACCCGGAGACTTTTAACGTGCAGACGCGCGCATTCCACAAAAGCTGCCAAAAAGCGAGAGACACGGCTTGGTGGTTCCTGCTGGTTCTCAGTGTGGGATTGTTTGTTTCATCAGTGCTGCGCCGTTGGGGGTTAGCGCGGCAGTCGAGTTGTTCCTGCCTTGGTTCTGACGCAGGGCTCCATCGTACCTGCGCAAAATCGCTTGCTGAATTCCGATGGCAGAAGGCACGAGCGCGAGTGCGTCTGCACTTTCCAACTCATACAGGTCACTACCTTGGTACCTAGTACCTGGTACATGCCACGTTTGTCAAGGGACTTTGACGCATAAACATGGATGCTAAGGTACCGTTCATAAGGTACCTTAGGTATCTGAGCTGGAAGGCGCTGACTCAACTGTAAGATTATTATTGAGTGGACAGCAGCCTCATCGCGGACGGCAGCAGACCTCGTTTCTTTTTGCCAATATTTCATCATTTTCACCGCAGCAGCTCATTCCCGCAGGAGCCACAATTTCCTCGCAAGCAAGGGCCCGGGGAAGCGGGATCAGGGGCAAGGGTCCGTTAGCGTGGCGCCCAGTAGCCTGCCAGAACGGCCAACCGGTACGGCTACCGCATCAGATTGTCCTTGCAAGGTGAGTGTGCAAGGGGGATAGGGGGGGAACTTGGCCAGGGCAGTGTCCAGGTGCTAACCTTAGCAGTACGACCTGGACCGCGCATCAGCTCCTCTGGACGGGGTTCTCACCAGGCTCCTGGGTCTGTCTATTGTGACCGTGCTGTGACGGTGTTGTGGGAGCAAGAAGACCGCGGCATCAACAACCGCACAGCAAACACTCGGCGCAACAGCATCGAGAAAGAGGGCATAACATGGACCGCTAGCGGAGAGAGAGAGCATTGACGCTGCGCCAATTGGAAGAGAGAACGGCCAAGGTGCAGCAGTCAATACGCAAGGGGAAGGGAAGAAAGAGAAAGAAAAATCCATCTTCCCGAGGTGGCGGGACGCAGAACCCTCTGGGGACCCCCCGGGATGCCGGCAGGTCTCTGTGCTGCGTCTGCCAGTCTCAGTTGAGCCCGAGCTTCTTCCTCTCTTATTTTCTTTTTCCCTCCCTCCGTCACGTACTCGACTGTTATCGCCAGTTACACAGTCATTGTGCAAAACACTCCCTCCTTCTTTAAGAGCCCAGTCTCCAGTCTTTCCCTCCCTTGGCGGACCGGTCTTTTCTGAACTCGCGTTTCTGCCCACCTTCCATCTCTGCTGTCTTGCATTGTGCCGCTCGTTTCTTCCCTTTCCTGCCTCTTGATATATCACGAATTTCCTTAATCACTCGCGCCGCGACTCGAATTGAGTGGTTTTTCTCTTCCTTGAATCTCTACTCCTCTTTATTCACGCCACGCTCTCTGCCTCCTCTCCTAAGTCTGTTCCTTACATCTCTCATCTCTATATCGGATATACCAACTCGCTTTGGGGACCCATCGATCTGCCCTGTTTCAACTACAATTCCAAGACAAGAAAAGTCACGAACGGAGGACCACAACCAACTTTCGACATTCCCTTGAATCTCTGCCTTGGCGACCAATCTCTTCACCAACTGGACCTACCTTCGTCAGCCTTCGAAACCCATTCACAAAATGCCGGGCCTCATTCCCCTCCGTATGAGCACGCTCATTTCAGCTTCCAAATCCACATACTCTATCTCAGAAGGAAAATCCAATCAGACATACAGCCATAGATCGTGGGAATCGACGCCGTCCAGACCGCGAGAAAACGAGGAGTATGGGCGCACAGCGCGAGAACGGACAATTCCTGCGCCAATCGTCGCCTCTAAACCGACTCCTTCGACGCCTGAGCAGTGGAAGCGAGCGCTGGGCGATGTGAAGAGAGACTTTGTCAACCGGAAATATCGCCAATGCTCCTTGCGATGCCATGAATTGCTCAGCGACATCAAGGACTCAGTAAGATATACCGTAAAGCACACACTTTATGTGACAAGTCAGCTGACAAGCAATCCATAGAACAAGCCGGAGACAGCATGCCTCATCTACATCCGCTTTTACGCTGCTTCTGCCCTCGAGATGCAGGTCCGCTCACTCCCACCCAACTCTCCGTACCGCACAAAGCTGCTCTACCGAGCCCGCGATCACTATCGCGTCGCCGCTCATCTCATCAGAGAAGATGAGGCCACTAAGCGACGTCCCTCATCTCGCTCTCTCCCCTCATTGACTAGCCACCACACTCCTTACGGCTCAGACGCCTCAATCTCCACAGTCTCTACCAGAATTTCCTCTCCTTCGCTATCAATCAGCTCCCTGGATAGCTGTTTGAAAAGCCGCAACAGTCGACCTAAGCCGAAGAAGCGCGTCGCTTTCTGTGACGTGCCGTCTTATGAGCCGTCTCACGAGCCAGCCTACGAATCCAACTTTGAGCCCATCGTACGCCCAGACTCTCCTACCCTCGGGTTCGACGACGACTGGGGCGTTCGCCAGCCCACTCCGGAACCTCTGGCCCTCTACTCTCAGCCTCTCCGGTCCAGCTCCGGGAGGCAGCAGTTCCCACTCCCTTCCCCCACAAACTCCGAGTTCAGCGTCGTTCAAGATGACGACAACTATTATGATACCCCCACAGCTGCGGACAGCTTCCTCCATGCCCGCTCCGTCCACCACTACTGCACCGTGCTTTCGGACCTGCAGCGGCAGATCGCCTCTCATCTGGAATGGTTGGAGCGCGACATTGCCGCCGCAGAGAGCCCCAAGCTCACGCCTGCCCTGAGCGAAGAAATGCGCGCTCTGGAGCTGCAGACACGGATCGAGCGGCTGAGGGCCAACGGCTGGAAGCGACAGCGGTTTGACTTCCGCAAGTACGAGGCTCTGCGAGAGAACGCCTTGGCGGATATCAACTGAGATGTTCAAGAAATTGAACAAATCAAGTGTACAAAGTGTAAAAAAAAGAGAAACAAAAACTACCATCGCATAGAAACCGGTGTTCTGTTGTCATTTATTGATTAGACATTGCATTTTTTGTCTTGTTTTGATTGGATTGGGCCTCGTTTCGTTCGGGTTATCTGGCTTTTGGTATACATTACTGTATTGCTTTTGGAGCTGAGGCGAAAGGGGGCACCGATAGACATTGTGCATGGCCTGCTTGTGTTGCTATTCCGGCGCTCATTGGGGAATCGCATAGACTTGCAGGTTAGACAGACTACAGAGACAAGAGTATCACAAAGAGTCACTTCTCTCAAGCAGCTATGGCTGCCTTTATATAGTGAAGGATATAAAGCAAGTATCAGAAAATTTACTAGGCAATGCTGCACACAACTAAGAAAATATTTTCGACTGGGAATGAGTCTCAGATCCATATTGACCTCATTCAAGCCCAAATCCTTCTCTTGCTCTCGGCCGTAAACAGGTAACGAGTCATCCCCTTTTGACGTTCCCTTTCAATCGTTACGAATGGCCAAACAATAAGTAGTATCCAGCCATTAGGAAATCCAACCGGGGTAGTAAACCAAAACAGGCAACATAGAACAAAGGAAGTTAAGCACGCAAACGAAGAGACTTGTCGTCTGCTCAAGTTCAAGATTCACTGTTGAAGCTCTTCCTGTTGGCCTGCTTGACCAGATCCTCATCCGTGATCTCCGCCTCCTTCTTGGCGGCATGGTCTCTGATAGCAGCCAGGGCCACGGAGCGGAAAAGGGAGCCATCCTTGACCTTTTCCCGCAGCACGTTCGTCTTATTGGAAGGGGCTGCGGGCTGCCCGGGAATAGCCTCCTCGGCAGCGGCCATCTCGTCGCTGTCGGAGTCGGACTCGACGTCTTGCAGCGCGGCGATTCGTTTTCGGAGGCTGACGGCCAGGATGGCGTGCTTGAGCTTCGCGCGGGCTTCGCGAGCCTTGCGCAGTTCGGGCAGCAAGTCGTGGTCGGTGGCGTTCTTACCACTGAGCCAGATGTGGCCGAGTGCTTGCTATAGTTTCGCACGCACGTTAGACTTGTTGCGAACGAGTTACCCGTGATTGCTGAAGATGGCGGAGCTCTGGACTTACCTCTGCTGTCCACCTGCTGTTAGGATCGGGAACGATGAGGCAGTTGATGAAGTCTTTGGCATCCGCGCTGACGTCTTTCCAGTATCTCTCATGGAAGACGACAGACCCCCGGGTGCACTCGTCGAGCAGATCCTGGAGGTTCTCGCTGCGGAAAGGAGAGTATCCGCAGAGCAGGGTGTAAGTGATGACGCCGAGAGACCACATGTCCACAGGCTTTCCGTGGCCCTGCTTGGCCATGACTTCAGGGGCTGCGTAGCCGAACGAGCCAGCCATTGTTTTCAGGGTTTCGTCTTTGCTATCCAGCGTCTTGGCAATACCAAAATCGGCCAATACCAAATCGGAGTCTGGGTCCTGTGTTACATAGATGAGGTTCTCTGGCTTCAGATCTGCGCGTGTCCAGTTAGCCTCCTGCGTTTGATTGCAATCAACATTGAGGAAGGGTTAGGGTTGCCCAACTCACCTCGGTGAACAACATTGTTCTGGTGAAGGTAGGTCACGGCGTCTAAGACCTGCTTGATAGTCTGGGAGGCGTCCTTTTCGGTGAATTTGCCCTGGTCGCAAATTCGGTCGAACAACTCTCCACCAGTGGCGAGCTGAGTGACGATGTAAAACTTGTCCTATGTGCCGCCAGCAGATGTTAGTCCCGTCTCCCTTCTTCATACTTGGAATCTTGATCGCCCAGAAATGGCAGAACACGCACTCTCGACTCGAACCAGTCAACAAACTTGACAATGTGAGGATGTTTTAGTCGCTGAAGGAGATTCAGCTCGTCGTACACCATCTGCTCGTTGCCCTTGACGCTCTTCTTCAGAATGATCTTAATGGCCACCTTGCCGGTAGGGCCATCAGCCTCGCGCACGACACCGTATGTGCCAGCACCGAGGGTTCGTCCGAACCTGTACTTTGCTCTGTATTATAACATCGGTCCGTTAACGCTGAGTTCAGTGTCGGTGCTGTCGGAGGCTGGTATCGTACTTTTTCTCATAGCTCTCGGGTTGGCCATGGAGGCGGTTTAGCATGCCAGCGACTACACCCAGAGATGACACTCGTTAGCAACTGTTCGTATGTATTGCGCTGAGGATTGATAGTCCCGGCACAGCACAATCTGGCGCATCGGCAGGCCTCCCTCTCCTTTACTGGCGGGCGGTGTAAGGAATTGCGACTTACAACTCATCCTGAAGTCTGGCGGGGTATCTGGAAACACGAGAAGCGGGATTCAAGCCAAGAGTTGGGATTCGAGCACAGAGAGTCGGAGCCAGCAGGACGCCGGTGAGAGCTGTCCTAGGAACTGTCCGTCTGAATTCAAGGACCAGAGAAGCAGCGGCCAGAGGGAGCCGAAGAGGAGAAGGCAAGGAGGAGCGACAAGGACAGCGGCGACGGGACGAGGCAGAGCTGAAGGAGCTACAGCGGCTGAGCTGAGAATAAATACGGCCTCTGATGCAAAATACTCCTTGGGAGTTCCTCCAGCAGCCCCTCATCAGGTCCCTTCCTACTGGGCACAGGTGCTACTAACATCAAATCGAATGGAGACCGGCCGTCAGCCATAGGGGCACTAGCTCTGTACATAGGGATACTTGGTGGAGAACGGACATGGGGGAGGGAAAAGACGTGTGGGCGATCCGTGGCCTGCGCTGCTGCTGCTGCTGGCCAGCCTGTATGTAAGGCTATTTTGCATGTGGGTTGATATCGAGAGCCTGGCCTGGAGGGGGCGAGGCCGTCGAGGCGGCTCGTAGGTACCGCACAGGTACTCGTACTCTGACATGGCTGGTGGGTAGAAGCGTCGCGGGAGGGGCAGCACCCCTATTGAGTACCTACCAGAAGACACGAGCGGCCTGCCTGTCAAGTTAGGTCATCTTTTACAATTGCCGGTTGGTTGGACGGAACAGTCGAGGCTTTGGTGCGGTAAGTCTAGGTTCCTATTGCAACTGCAAGTGAAGAGGTTCTCGCATTTCCCCCCAACTGGAGAGAAACAAACAAACGGGCTTAGACAAGGGACAAAAATGCGCGTGAAGAAAGCAGTCCATGCCCTATCAACCATGTAAGTGCTCTGTTGGGCTTCTTTCCTCGAGCAAACCGGCAACCCCCCACACGCCAAATGTACAAGGTTACAAGGTAGTAAGGTGACTGCCCGACTATTGCGATGCAAGGGCACAATCCGCCAAGGAGGGACTGTTGCTCATTATCTCGCGGCTGATTTTTGTGGCAGTGCGATGCGAGACAACAATGCCCCTATCCCAACTATTCTCTCACTATTCAGTCAAGAATCCCTTCCACGTTGGATAGGAAAAGCCTCCAGCTCTCTACGGTCTCGACAATCCCCAAACGGCAAAACACAGCCAAGATATCGGGCCGGCAGCAGCTTAGAGCCCAAAGTCCAAAGCCCAAAGCCGGTCTCGAGGCGGCCAAACCAGCGCACACAAGCCGATGCAATCTGTTGCCGGCCGGGATTGGCACCCATCCAAGCCGTGAGATGTGACAGGCGGCCTCCGCCGCACTCTTCGGGATGCCCAGTGCTTGAGCGGTTACCGGTTCAGCCAAGGCGCGTCCGTGATGTCTCATCGGCAAGCAAGGTTGTTTCTAGGGCTGATTTGCTAGTAGTACCTATGTATTGCATACCGTGGCTTACTCGTATTCCAGTAGAGCGCAACGGCAATTCTCAGCGGCCTCACGGGCGGGTCGCGTGCCTTGATCGGATAGAATTATTTCGCGCGATGTGATGTGATGTGATTGATGCTGCTACTGAGTTAAGGCTGCGGTCTGGATATTGATGCCTCCCGGCTACCTCGCCTGTGAGACGACGTGGAATTGCTTTCATGGTCAAACTGTGAGATGAGTAGATGTAACCACCTGAAGGATTCAACATTGGTGAGGACCCTCTGAGAAGCTTGCATTATCGAAACAGTCTGTTATTATATGTGCCTCTTCTTGTGCCATCTTTCTTTAAAAATGCGCCTCCACGACAGCATCATGATGCTGTTGTATTACCGTTCCGTTTGCTTATTGTATCAGCAGTACCGGGAGACAGCCGCTTTCAAGCAGCTGTTTCATGTTATCATCACCTGCAGTGCTACTGGATGACGTCCTTAGTTATCTAATGTATTCCACAATCCGAAGAGGGGGATCTTGCGAGGCGTTTCCCAATTCTGCCTTGTCAATTTATCATTGACTCACATGTCTTTAATACACAAGCAACCTGGCCGCTTCTTGTAGTTGCATGCATGGCTCTCCTGGGATAGCTGACAATGTTTTGGAGTCGGATGTATACAGCAAAGTATAGGAGAGCCAACTGTTCCCTTCAAGAGTTCTTCCTTCCCTATTCTGCTAACACAGAAGCTCACCATACGTCTATCTCGTCGTCATGACCAGTATAGGATCAACTTTCCAGCACCACAACGGTGATCCTCTATCAACTAGGTACCTTGGGCTCGAGGTAAAGTAGCTGCATGCATCAGCTCTGTTTCTGCAAGTAAGAAGATACCTATTATTAGGTAGTCAACGTCCTGACCGCAGCGGCAACAATTTGCTGCAATTGAATCTCAATGTGCATCGTATTGCGTTTCGATAATGGTTCGCTCCTGTAAGGATTCGAAGCATTCATACTGACATTATGCGGTTGGTTCTGTCTTGCATCGGTGCTGGGAGTATATTGGTGCAATAGCCGCTCAGGCTATTTTATATGGACCTTATCTGCAGCAGAAGGCGGTTACGCAGAGAGTTCCACGGAGTCTACGAAACCCGAGGTTTGCACCTGTGTTTCTTTTTCTCCAGACAGGATCAATAGAATTCGACAGTTTGCATCTTTTTCTCATCTTCGATTGACTGCCGTGGTGAGATATGTATTAGTAGTCGAGATTCACCATCTACAACGACAGAACTTTATGAAGCAACGATGAGCCACATGCACCCACAGGCCGCCATGTACACAGAGCTTTCTAGTGCCGGAGCAGCTACTCCAGCCTCTAACACCACACCAAGTTTATCCAAGGTGAGGAACAGACAACTTGAACCTCTACCCGGATGCTTCTACACAGACGTCCTGGCCTCATGTCCAGTCCTCAACTCTACATATGAGAGAGACATTACCTACAACTGCTAACAGTAACAAATTCGACTGATTGAAGGTCCCGAAATCAAAAACTGCTCAACTCAAACCATCATGGCTGAGCAGTATCCTCTCCAAACCGACTGGGACCTTTTCCCTACCCTCGAGGCGCCGCAAAATATCAATAGTGGAAGCACCACCGAAGCCTAAAAAGAGCAAAGGGTCCTTGGGATTAAGCACGCTGTATGAGCCACCAGATGGAGTCGTGATAGCGGAAATGATCTTTATCCACGGCCTAGGCGGAGGCTCGATCAAGACGTGGTGCGATTCCTCCGGCCCTGCTCCTCCAAGCTGTTGGCCGCGGGACTGGCTACCAGCCGATGCCGAGTTCAAGCACGTTCGAATCCACACATTTGGCTACGAGGCTGATTGGAGGGAGCGGACGCCCAGCATCCTGTCGGTCCATGACTTTGCCCAGTCTCTGCTCGGAGAGATGATGAACCACCAGCTCATCAAGCGGAGCGACGCCGGCATCGTGCTGGTCGGGCACAGCATGGGCGGCTGCGTGGCCAAGAAGGCGTATATCCTGGCCCGACAGGATCCCGCTTGCGCGGACCTCGCGAGCAGATTCCACTCAATGTTCTTCCTTGCGACGCCTCATCGGGGCTCGGAGCTGGGCAAGGTCCTGCGCAACTTGCTGCTAGTGACGGGAGTCTCCAAGCCATACGTCAAGGACCTAGTAGCCAACTCGGGGCCCGTGCTAGAGGTGAACGAAGCGTTCCACCAATACGCCTCGGACCTCCATCTCTGGTCCTTCTTCGAGTCTCTGCCAATGTCGGACTATTCAAACATTCTTGTTGTTGACAAGCACTCTGCCACGCTTGGATTCGACAACGAGAGTGTGTCGTTGATGGATGCTGACCACCGCACTATTTGCAAGTTCAAGTACCAATCCGATCACAATTACAGAAAGCTGCGCAACGCACTGTTATCTGCGGTCGAGATGATCAAGTCCAGTTGTAAGTGAAAAACCCACCTGGTCAAACGAACTGGCACCCTTTTGCGTCAATGCGAGAGCCTGGCTGTCTCGGGGCTTCTGTCAAGAGCGAAAACGTGGCTGACTTTCCTCGTGCAGCCCCTAGAATGGTTGCCAAAGCTAGGCTGGGTCCTTATTTAGGAGTTGACGATTCATTTGAAGATGATTTGATCATGCATCGCGAAGCCAGGCGTCCCGAGTCGTGCGCCTGGGTCGTACAAGACCCTGGCTTCCGCAACTGGACGCTGTTTGATCCTGAGTCACCACCAATCTACTGGCTCGTGGCCGGGATGGGTGCAGGAAAGTCGATCATGTGCAGTCGTGTTATAGACTATTTGTCCGAGCAGAGTGAGCCTATACGATGCAGCTATTTCTTCATCAAGCGAGGCAAAGGGGAAATGCGCAATCTCTCTACCCTTTTCCTGAGCATTGCTTTCCAAATGGGGCTGCAGGACGCACAAGTCCGGAGGGCCATTACTCGGCTTCAAGAAGGAGGAGTTTCTTGGGAGGGCCAAACAGACAAGCTCATCTGGAGAAAGCTGTTTCAAGAGGCCATATTCAATGTCAAGTCGCCATTGCCTCATTTCTGGGTTATTGATGGGCTTGACGAGTACTCTGGGGATTCTGACATCTATCAATTCCTCGAACAGCTGCCCCAGCATGTTCGTGTTTTCATTGCCAGTCAACACACGCCGGAGATACAAGAGGGCATGCTTTCGTTAGGCCAGCGAGTCTCAATACGGATGGTTGATACAAGTCATACTGGTGAGTTCCAGTTGTTTCACCATATCAACAAATTTTCCTATAAGAATGAGTCGTGTGCTAACCAGATCTCCTGACACAAGTCTCTGACATGCGAGCCGTCGTCAAAGCAAGACTCGAGCAGCTGAACCACTTGGACACAGGTGATGATCTAATATCTCGAATCGTCGAAAAGTCCAACGGCTCGTTTGTCTGGATCCGCTTGGTCCTCAAAGAGCTCGAAACGGCATTCACCGATGAGGATATTGAGGCTATTCTCGAGGAAGTCCCGAGTGACCTGCACAAAATGTACGCCAGAATCTTACAGTCCATTGAGAAAGACAAACGTCGAGCTAAACTGGCAAAGTCCATCCTTACATGGATAACTCTGGCACAGCGGCCGATGACGATCGAGGAGCTTCGCGGCGCAGTGCAGATGGACATTCGAGCTTCACCGCAGAAGATGGTCCATGCCGCTGTTACTGCATGTGGCCAGTTCGTCATGATCGATCAAAGACTCAGATTGCATCTTATTCACGATACAGCGAGACAATTCCTTTGTCGGGCAGATCTACAGTCGCAGTTTGCAATAACGCCGGCGAAAGACCATGGACATCTCGCAGCACTCTGCTTGGCATACTTGGCGAAACATCTAGCAATCGACCGATCTGCTCAACGTACCGAATCCTCTTTTCTCTGGTATGCGGCAGAATGCTTTTCGCAACATCTGGCCAAGTCGGATGCAGGAGAGCCTCTGTACCCGGGCACAATCACTCAATTCTTGGACGAATGGGTGCTCCATTGGATTGAGAGCTTTGCTCAGAGGCGCAAGCTTGGGGCTGCCGTTCAGTCAGCCCTCAATATCGAAGAGTATGCCAATCGCGGCAAAGACGAGGGAACATGGTCGGACCACGATATCGTGCGTCTTAAGGGCTGGACCTCTGATATTTCACGGGTCGTCCTGAACTTCCGAGAGCCGTTGCTCAAGAGCCCTGCCGCGATTCACCACTTAGTCCCTCCTTTCTGCCCTACAGAGTCATTGATTCATCGCCATGCTTCTTCCCTTGAAGACGCAGAACTGGCGATACTCGGGTCGCGAGACCAACAATGGAACGAGTGCCTCGTGTGCATCGAGCATGAAGCCTTGGTGGAAGTCGTTGCGTGCGGGAGGCACCACGCTGCCATCGGTTTATCTATCGGCTTCATCACCGTTTACGATATGGCCTTGCTTCAAAGCACCATCGAGGTCAAGTTCCTGAACTCGCAGCTGAAGCTGGTTGGCTTCGGATGTGACGACAAATATCTTGCTGCTACTGGCTTCGGACAAGCTGCCATTTGGGACACCAAGACAGGGACTCTCAGATATACTTTTGACTGCGGCCCAGTTCTGGCGTTCAGTTTCAGCATGAACCACTTCATTACCGTTTCGTTGTCCGGGTTGACCGAACAGAGGTGAGTAGCCTTACCATCCTTGGACTTGATATGTCCTCATTTGCTCACGATAAGACAGAAATCTCGAAACGAAGGAGCTGGTCATACTCCCGTGGAGTACATTTGACAACACCTCTATTGAGGCGCCTTTGCCATCGTCAGCTGCATGCGAGGCCAGATCTGACGAGACTTGTCCGCAGCGTTTTGCCGTCGCCTTCTACAGCAGCGGTGACATCTATCTCATGGACATCAATGAGCGATCTGTTCAAGGCGTCTTGCACACGCCTGGACCACACCTTGCAAAGGAGTTCTCTTTCAATCCTAGCCCTGCAAAGCATCTTCTCGCAGCTTCCTATACGGGTGGCGGGCTTGCTATCTTCGATACAAGCACGATGTGCCAGATATACTACAAACCGGACATGTTTGCAAATCATGTGTCATGGACTACGGATGGTCGACATCTGGTCATCGGCTTGGGAGAAACTGCCTACACGCTTGAAGTATACAAGGTCTGGATTTCGGATGCCGTCAGCCTCGATTTCGTATGTCAAGTGGATCATCCTGGAATACCTATAACGCCGCTCGTGGTCGGCAGCCGGGGTAATCGCATCATTGGTGCCCACAGTCGGCAGAGCCGCATATGGGAGTTCCCTATGCTTGACCTGAAGGGAGGTGAGGAGAGCGAGGATGCAACGGCTGATGACGATTGCCATAAACCTGAGCTGCTGCCTCGAGAGTGTCGGGCAGCATCGGGGTCCAAAAACGCTTCTATTGCGGTCATGGCTCTTTCTGTCAACGGCCGTGCCGTGTTCTGTGGGACAAATTCCGGAGAAGTCGTGGCTTTCTCTGCTCTAGATGGGTCACGTATTGCAGTGCTTCACCAAGAACATAAGTGCGCAATAACCAGGCTTATCATGGTCCAGGGTACTGAGGGAGCCTTGATCATTACAGGAGACGAAGATGGCTTCGTGGTGTTTGCCGAGACTGTGCATGAACGAGACGTATGGGCAAGTGCGAGAATCGAACTCAAAGCCAGATGTGGCAATTTCGTCGAACAGATGCTGTTGAGTCCATCGAAAGATAGGTTACTCGTCATCACACTGTCTGCGTCTGAACTCTGGAGTCTGCCGTCGAAACAAAAGCTGGAGAGCCTGCGTGTGCCCAGGAGCTCGGCAAACTTACGGCGAGCGGTGCAGTTCCCTTTAATGGACGACAGGTTCATCATATTGGAAGACTCACGGAGCCATGTCTTCTACTGGCGCGATTTTACACGAGCCTCGGAGGGAACCCTGAGTCTGTTTCGAGATGGGCGGCTTCCCGAGCCAGAGTATGCCACAAACGCCTCATATCTCAGCAATGACTGTGTGGTCGTGGAGAAGCTGGCTGATCCGTTGACGGGAATCCGCACGAACTGCTGGGACACGAACAGCTTTCTCGCTGCTGGTGAACAAGCAGTCGAAGCCATACCGAGACGTGGCCTACAAGCATTGAGCTGCGTACTGGGCGATATCATCTCCGTCATCGACTCTACCCTCGTGTTCCTTCACAAGGAGAGATGGGTCAGCACCGTGGACTTGGACACTTTCCACCTGACCATGGAGGTGAGGAGGCATTTCTTCATCCCCCCCGAGTGGGTGAGCGTCCTGGGCTCAGTTGTCTGCGCTCTCACTCCGGAGATGAATTTGGTCTTCGCCAGCAAGCAGCATGTGGCTGTTGTCAAGGGGTGGATGGGGAAATGGGAGACTGATTTGCTTGGGCATTTCGATATGGATGCTGAATGGGAGGAATATGCTGGGACGGATATATGGGTGACTGGGCGGCCGCTTCGTTGATGTGGAGGAGAGGACTTGGGAATTATGGACAAGAGCGGGATTGATGCACCTGTAACGCTGCAATTCAAAAATACTTTGTACATGTAGCCGCTGTACTTCTTTAAGGTACCGACTTAGCAATTGAGCTTTTTGAGTCTTAACAAGTCGATAAACTGCTACGCATGCATCGACAAGCGCTTACTCGCCCGTTAGGCGCCCAAGCACATGTGGATGACGCTGTAATGCCTTGGGTAAGACTGAGGTGCAGATCCCGTTTGGATGTCGAGCCGGCCTCTGAATGGCTGCGCGGGAAAAACGTCGCTGTAACACAGCCGTGTATGTAGGGCATCAAACCGCGCAGGGCCAACAGCCTACAGTACATACATATGTAGTAAGTCGACATAGCGCATGTGACCTGGATCTGAATCATTCACTCCGACACTGAAAAGACGCCGGTGGGCTCAAAGCGCCCAGTGACACGACAGGCGGCCCGGAATGCTGCAGGCAGCTGCGCTTTGCTCCATCATCCATGCCATCCATGATCTGATACAGTGACAGTAGGTGTAGGAAGAGGTAGAGGTAAGTAAGGTAAGGTACTAACAGGGAGCCCACGGCTGGAGGGCTGCTGCGCCTGCACCAGCGCCACACCCGCAACTGCCGCCTCAAGGCCCCTCCGACGCATTTAAACCACATGCACCATCTGGCGATCTATCATCGTCGGTACGACTACTCGCAACTTCACGTTAGCGCGGACATAAATACAGGTTCTTTGTCTTATCCACCCAAATCAAGCAGTCGTCGACTTGCCAGTGGCGGCGCCCCTCAGGAGACTTCCCTTGCAGCAGACAACAAAGCACAACATGGCCACGGGCATGCGAAATAAGAGAGTGGCCAAGGAGCGCCAGAAGGTCGGTAGCCCTTCACCTCATCCAGACTCCCTCCGTCTTCGTCGTCGCTTGCTGGAGGCGTCTCGTATCAATACCAAACGACTTTCGCTGACAACGCCCACAGATAGACAAGTTTGGCCTGCCGCCTGGCATCGAGCTCGTGGAAGGCAACGACCTCAAGGAGTGGCTCTTCGATATCCGCGTCCTCGACAGCAACCCCATCTACGACGGCAACATCTTCCGCCTGAAATTTGTCTTCTCCGACACTTATCCCATAGGTAAGTAGGCAGGCAGAAGCCTTCATCTGCCGGCTCTCCGCATTCGCATGTGCTGCCGAAACTAACAATCTTGCTCTCTCAAGAACCCCCCGAAGTGACGTTTATAGAGAGACCGAACCGCCCTATCCCCATCCACCCACATATCTACTCGAACGGAATAATATGCCTCGATCTGCTGGGGAACCAGGGCTGGAGCCCCGTGCAGAGCGCCGAGAGCGTCTGCATGAGCATACAGAGCATGCTGACGAGCAACTCCAAGAACGAGCGACCGCCCGGCGACGAGGAGTTTGTGCGGGGGAACAAGCAGCGACCCCGAGACATTGAGTTTCTATATCACGATAATACTGTGTAGTACCACCCCTCGGCCATGGATAACGCGGCTCTCTCGGGATGTTTTTGGCTTTCTTCTTGGAGGACTCTTGCATTGATTTAGCGGCCGCGAAAGGCTCATCTGGCGTTCTTTCTTTATTCCTGCGTCCATCTTCGTTGTCTTGACGCAATTACTCACTGGGGGGGGGTTGGGGGGGGACGGGTCCTTGCATGCATCTGGTACGGCTAATCGCAGGATCAGATCCTGCTGGTTATTGAGGCTTTGAGCGATGGTCTTTATTCTCTTCTATTGCCTTGTTCATTTATTCCTGCAGCTATCGTGGAGTATGCTATCATGCTCGCCAAGTCAACCGCAACAGGTCATACAAAATCGGCGGCGAGGGGGGCATTTAGGCGCATGCACAGCGGCGCAACTTTGGGGGTCAGAGGCTGGCGAGGAGGAGCTCCTGTCATGCAAAGCTTCATCCAACCTTCTTCTTAAAGGACGCCACTAGGGCTTCGCAAAGATCATAGAATTGACTCTACTTCTTGCCCATGATCTCCCTTGCATATGCATCGTCGTCAGTATCGATACTTCAAAGATAACATGCAGCTTTTTCTCTGTGGCAGCTGCTCATGGGAGGAATTCCCATAAAGTGGCATGACTGGCCTCCATCCACCGCTACGCCCAACTGATGCAAGATATGACGTCGTCCCTCGGCTTGTCGTCTGCCAACCACAGGCCAATGAACCGCTAAACTGCCAGCTAGTGGTCTGTTAATAGTGACAGTAGCCCGCGTTTCAGTGGCTGAACAGCATTCAATCAGCTGCCCGCTGCTGCCATGGCAAAGCTGCGGGGCTCCCCGCAGGCGCTTCACCGCCCTGGCCAGGGGGGGTTTGGGGCACCTTGAGCTCCATCCAGCTACAACCTCGCGCCTCTGCGACCTGCCACTAGAAACTGAGCTCTCGAGCTGCCTCAACCCGCTCCCCGCCTTGCACAATCATGGCGCCGCGCGCGGAATTCAGCACCGAGCAGGTCCGGGGCAAAGCGCGCAAGGACCTGCTCTACCTGCTCGAGGGTGTAAGTAAGGCTCACTAACCCCCTCCCATCCCTCTCGTCCTCTTCCTTTCCCAGCCTTGGAAGCCTAGCTGGCTACTAAACACACAGCTTCTGACGCATCTCTACCTCTGTAGGTCCGCGGCAAGAAGAACCTCGTGTTTGACCGCAGCCTGGTCGGTCCCATCGGCACCATCGTCAAGGTTGCCACGCTGCAGGAGTATGGCGTCGACAAGTTCTTCATCCTCGAGAACAACAATGTGGATGCGAGCCAGCGCAATGTCGTCTTTGTCGCCAGAGGAGAGTGCGGCCGGCATGCGGAGGCCATAGCAGGTAAGACGCGACTCACGATGCGCATGAGATATCAGGGATATTTCAAGCTCTGCCCAACGGTGCTCTCCAATTCCATGTAGAAGAAGAATCAAACTGCTCGTCGGCAGAGACGTAGCCCTCTCAACTGTAGGCTGAGTGAGCTGACGCAAGTTTACCCCTCCAGCTCAGATCAAACGAATACAGCGGGAGAGTCAGACAACGCACGACTTTCACATATTCTGGGTGCCCCGGCGCACGCTCGTATCCGACCAGCTGCTCGAGGAAGCCGGCGTCCTCGGCGACATTAACATCTCGGAGCTGCCGCTGCTCTTCTTCCCACTCGAAGATGACGTACTATCGCTTGAGCTAGAGGATTCCTTCAAGGACCTCTACCTGTCCAAGGACATCACCCCCAACTTCCTGATGGCCAAGGCGCTCATGGAGGTGCAGCAGAACCACGGCCTGTTTCCCAGAATCATCGGCAAGGGCGACAACGCGAAGCGGGTGGCGGACCTCCTTGTGCGCATGCGCCAAGAACGGCTGGCTGGTGATGACGGAAGCGATGTCAAGACGGCGCTCACTCCCAGCACTACCAATGAAATTGTCATTATCATTGACCGCGAGGTCGACTTCGTCACGCCGCTGCTGACACAGCTGACGTATGAGGGCCTCATTGATGAGATTTTTGAAATTCAGAATAACCAGGCCAAGGTTGACACGACCATTGTGGGAGCTCCAGCACAGTCTTCCACGGCCACATCGCAGAGTCGAAAGCGGACGGTTCAGCTCGACTCCAGCGACAAACTATACGAGCAACTGCGAAACGCCAACTTTGCCATCGTCGGCGGACTTCTCAACAAGGTCGCCAGGCGGCTGCAAAAGGTTCAGTCCGAGTACGAGAGCAAGCACAAGACCAAGACGATTGCCGAGCTGAAGGAATTCGTGAGCCAGCTACCCGGCTACCAGCAAGAGCATCAGAGCGCAAGGATACACACGGGTCTCGCAGAGGAGATCATCAAACACACGCGGACGGATTTGTTCAAGGGCCTTCTAGAGGTCCAGCAGAATCTCGCTGCTGGCGCCGATCCGTCGTCGCAATTCGACGGCATCGAAGAGCTGATAGCCAGAGAGGCTCCCCTGCGAGAGACTCTTCGGCTACTCTGCATATACTCGTGCATATCCGGGGGGATCAAGCCCAAGGACTTGGAGCAGTTTAAACGACTTATACTTCAAGGATACGGCTACCAGCACCTCCTCACGCTCAACAACCTGGAGAAGTTGCAGCTGTTTCTATCACGCTCGTCTCCACTTGCGGGAATGATACCAATGACAGCCAATTCTGGTGCTGACGGGACCAAAACCAACTACGCATATCTACGGAAGCAGTTACGCCTGATTGTCGACGAAGTGCAGGAGGACGATCCCAACGACATCGCATACGTGTACAGCGGCTATGCCCCTCTCTCCATCCGACTTGTACAATGCATTCTTCAGAAGCAGTACCTGCTGTCTATAACCAAGGGCAATGGCGCAGCAAATTCTAGCAGCGTTGCCCCGGGGGCGGGAACACAAGGATGGCACGGATTCGATGAGGCTGTCAAGCACGTTCGGGGGCAGACGTTCTATGAGCTTCAAAAGGGCGAGGATAAGGCCGTCAAGGCCAGGGCCCTGTTGTCCGGCAGCGGGCAGAAGCAGACAGTCTTTGTCGTCTTTGTCGGAGGTGTGACGTTCACGGAAATTGCCGCGTTGAGATTCATCGCGAAGCAGGAAGAGAGTAAGCAGCAATCAAAGGTGTGGTATGAGCCCGGTCAGCACCCACGGCTAACATGTATATCCTCGTCAGGTCGGAGAAAGATTGTCATCTGCACAACTTCTATCATCAGCGGAAACAGGATGATGGACGCGGCAATCGAGAAAGAAGCGTTCGCGCGCAAGGAGCCGACGTTGCCCAGCAGCCCTTAGGCGGACGGATATCGGAGTCGAGATACGATGTTTTGGAGTTGGCGGCGTACTGGTTCGGCGAGGGTCTAAAGTGTCGTTGGCGGGGCATGAGAGCATCTTGAGCAACATTTTGATATGACTTGCGTTCTTCCTTTTCTCCTCTTACTCCCCCCCTCCCTTGAGAACGTCAATCGGGCTGCCTCGTCGCTGATGCCAGAGTGGTCTGAAGTTCATCGTCGCGAGATGCTGGGCGGATTATTACCAGTAGAGAGAGAGCGCGCCCCACAGCAGCGAGCGTCGCGATTGGACTCACTGCGCTCACGTGACCATGCCTATTCCCTGAATTCAGCGTTCTTGAGGGGCCGCGATGAGCTGATGGCTCTATTATTTCCTGCTCATTGGCCCTTCCTTGGAGTAAAATACAATCCGCGGCACCGCTGAAGTCGGTCCATTATTACCACTTGAAGGCCTGTTCCGCAGCCCGAGAATCATTGATCCCGGCTCGTCCCGCAGTTGCATCGCAGCCCTATAGCCTCTGTCCCGTTAGAAACGCTCCTGAGCCAGTGAACCCTCCAGACGACTTATCGTGCCGCTTACAGCACATTCCTGGGTTCAGGTATTATATATACACCGCGAGTGAGAGCAAACCCGGTCCGCTTGGCTGACAACCCCGACAAGACAGGAGGTTCTCATGGCAGATTCCCTCATCATATGATGCGTCTGCCCAGCGTCATGCTGTATGGTTGTCATACTGCCGAGTGTCCTAGTCGATGATCACCGTCTCTCCATCCCGACATCCGCACAGTCTCTCATATATCGACACCGACCACAACCCCCAGCCGCTGTCAGAGCAGGCGCCTGGGCCGGAACAGACCACTCGCCATGGCAACTGTTGTCGAGAGTCATCTCAGCCTAGAAAAGGAAGTGCCGATTGGGCCGACCTTCTCGCACACCACGCAAGACACGGACTCTTCCTCTTCGATATCAAGCCTAGCGGCCGAGTCCGTCGCCAAAAGCCAGAGCCAGGTGACGGCGTCGCCCAAGAGTGTCTTGAGCTCTCGCCAGGTGTCCGGGCTGGGCTCTTCGGATGAGTCGTCGGAGGTGGCGCCCGAGATTGTTGTGTGGACAGAAGACATGGAGTCGGAAGATATGGATTTGAGCAGCGGCTTATCAAACCATGACACGGAAGAGTCTTCCGGCATGCATCTTGACACGGAGTGAGTCTATACCAACCGCCTTTCCACCTCAATTGAGAAGAAGAGAACCAAAGTTTTCCCACCTCATGGGCAAAGTCATTTTCCTTTCTTTTTCTTATCCTCCTTGTCCATTCCTCGTTTTCCGCTCATTTGTCCAAGTCTGTTCTAATTGATTGGCTTTTCCATCACCCGGGTAGTGATGAGAAGCTCCAGCACGGCGACGATATCCCACTGCCAGCCGAGCCTACAGAAGCCGCCATTGCTCAGTCGTTTACTTCGTCGCACTCCTCCTTGTCGGACCTTTCAGAGGTTCTATCTTCTCCTTCCATTGTCTCTAGTAAAGCCACAACGCCTATCGAGACTGAGATACCTAGCCGCCCACAGATCGGTGGGATCACACAAACTTTTTCGGCCTCGTCATCCTACCGCCATGATATCGAACGGTTGACCTTCAATGTTCGGCCGAAGTCATCTATCCCGACAGACATCCCGTCCTACCAATATGCCAGCGAGTGCATCGCCGCGGCCGAATCATCGCGGCTCAACCCATACGCTCTGCATCCCGAAGAGTATCAATTTCTACGCCACCATATATCCCACTCTCAGGTTACGACATACCTGAACATCAGAAACGGCATACTGCGCATGTGGATGAAGCAGCCGTCGGTCGGCGTAACACGGCAAGAGGCGGTCGGATGTGCCAATGCTCGCTGGTTCGACGCCGCGAGCGTATGCTACGACTGGCTCATTCGTCGTGGCTATATAAACTATGGCTGCGTACAGCTGCCTGAGCCCCAGCCTGACTTTAGGGGGAACGAGCCACCTACAAAGAAGCGAAAGACCATTGCTGTCATCGGAGCGGGCATTTCAGGTCTGTCTTGCGCAAGGCAGCTAGATGGTCTCTTCAAGCAGCACGCCAGCCATTTCTACTCAAGAGGAGAGGAGCTGCCAAAAGTGGTCATTCTCGAAGGTAGAGGTCGAGTTGGAGGCAGAGTATATTCCCGCGAGTTTAAGACAAGACCTGCCACGAGTGAACCCGAGTTCAAGGGCAAGAGGTATACGGCCGAAATGGGCGGCATGATCATCACGGGCTTTGATCGCGGGAACCCCCTGAATGTCATCGTTCGTGGACAACTGGGCATACCCTACCACGCCCTTACAGCCGAGACCACAATCTATGACAGCAATGGCAAGCCAGTAGACCCAGTAAGGGATCTCCTGGTTGAGAAGCTCTACAATGACTGTCTAGATCGCGTCAGCGAGTTCAAGTACAAGTACCAGCCCTCCAAGGTGATTGAAGGCAACCGTGACCTGCTTGACGAGGGTCGGGATAGCCTTGGAGATGGTTCCAAGACCATCATACAAGCTGAGGAGGCCACCGCCGCGCTACCCGATGCCCCTTCAGTGTCCCAGCAGAACGTACCCGAGACCGTGAACATGGTTCCGGTCTCTGCAGACAAGCTGACGGGCCGGGTGCACACCGAGCCCGGGGTTCCTGGGACCATCAAGGCATCGGAAAAGGCAAAGCTGATGGGCTGGAACATCAAAGCCGGGGCGGCGGACAAGGCAAACCTCGATTTGACCCAAGCCACCGCTTTGGAAGGGGCAACATTGGGATCTGTCTTGGACTACGCCATTACCCAGTACAAGAATATTGTCGACCTGAACGCGCAAGATCACCGGTTGATCAACTGGCACATTGCCAACCTAGAGTACAGCAACGCCACCAATCTGCACAACCTGAGTCTCGGCCTCTGGGACATTGATGCAGGCAACGAATGGGAGGGTCACCACACCATGGTCGTCGGCGGGTACCAGAGCGTTGCCCGTGGCCTGCTCCAGTGTCCGTCGCCGCTCGAGGTGAAGACCAAGTTTGCCGTGCAGAAAATTACCTATCACGGTGAAAGCTTTGACGGCCCTGCCAGCATTGAAAGCGAAGATGGCACGGTAGTGGAAGCAGATGCTGTCGTCTGCACCATACCTCTTGGCGTCCTCAAGCAAGGCACGATTCAATTTGAGCCGCCGCTGCCTTCCGAGAAGGCGGACGCAGTTCGCCGATTGGGATTCGGCATCCTCAACAAGGTGGTGCTGCTTTACGACAGGGTGTTTTGGGATTCAGACAGGCACATCTTCGGCGTGCTCAGGGATGCGCCCAACCGGCATAGCACATCCCAGCAGGATTACAGCACGAACCGCGGACGCTTCTTCCAGTGGTTCAACGTCACCAACACCACGGGCCTGCCCTGCCTCATCGCGCTGATGGCCGGAGACGCTGGCTTTGATACGGAGCATACGAGCAATGACAGCCTAGTCGCCGAAGCCACAGACATCTTGAGGAGCGTCTTTGGCAAAGACGTTCCTTACCCCATAGAAACGGTGGTTACCAGATGGGGGTCCGATCGGTTTGCCCGAGGCAGCTACTCTTCAGCCGCCCCCGACATGCAGCCAGACGACTACAACGTCATGGCCCAGCCTGCAGGCAACCTATTTTTTGCCGGAGAGCATACCATCGGCACGCACCCGGCGACCGTTCACGGCGCCTATCTGTCGGGACTGCGGGCCGCCTCCGAGGTTCTGGAGTCAATGATCGGTCCGATCGAGGTGCCGACGCCTCTTGTGCTCCCGAGGGACTCACTACTGCTGCACAAACGTAAGGAGGCGGCCAAGGATCCCCGACAGGCACGCTTGGAGGCATACGAGATCGAGGTCTGGGAGCATGTCCTCTCCAAGATTGGCGAGCGGCCGCTGCGCCCAAACAAGGTGGCCGGCAGCGCCTACATCCTCTTCAGCAAGGCTCACTTTGAGGCCGCCAAGAAGAGATGCGAAGAGAGCCGCAAGCCCGGCAGGGGCCGTTCCATACCCAACGAGGTCCGCATCATGACGTCCCGCATGTGGAAAGAGGCGACGCCGGAACAAAAGAGGCCGTACGAAGAGCAGGTCGC
Source organism: Trichoderma parareesei (assembly GCA_001050175.1). Lineage (NCBI taxonomy): Eukaryota > Fungi > Ascomycota > Sordariomycetes > Hypocreales > Hypocreaceae > Trichoderma > Trichoderma parareesei. Next base: position 15,706 of record LFMI01000391.1, on the reverse strand, counting down.
CGAGCAGAAGAAGCGCTATCTCGAAGCCATGCAGGAGTACAATGAGCTGGCGGAGAAGTGGGACCGCCAGGCCATGGCCCTGCGCGCGGCGTACGAAGAGGAGCATCCCAGCGTGCCGGGCCCGGAGGAGGAGGGCCCCGAGGATGCGTCTTCGACGATGGCGCAGAAGCGGAGGGCGAAGAATGTAAGTTATGCCGAGGGCGGAGATACCGACGCGGATGCATGAAGTAATGCAGACTACTGGGATTGCTGGTTATCTGTGGTCTCGTCGTCCATATCTGTCTGGTTTAACTTGCTTGATGGCTGTATATATGTGGCGTTTGGATGGTTAGGTCCCGTAGGATTGGTAGAAAACCCTGTTGATACAAAAAAGTGGTTTTGCTCGAAGAGAGAGAGAGAGTCGATTCAGCCTCTGGCTCCATGACCGGATGGAAACGTGCTGGATGGCTGTAAGCGAGGTATCGCGTAATATCATATGAGGCAATCCACTTGAATCAATCATTTATCTCGTCATCTGGCTTTGACAAGTAGCTTGGTTCTCTACCGTGATTCCAACCCGTGATGCTTTGTGGTCTGTCTGTGGTCTGTCTACCAAGGAAATTTTATTTGTGGCTTTGATACACTTGACTTTTGAGGGAGACACCGCACTGGGGTAACCTCTCGCTTTGTTAATACAAGGATTGAATTTT
>LFMI01000390.1:20081-56188 GCA_001050175.1 Trichoderma parareesei | reverse complement strand
AAAAAAAAAAAAGAAAAACGAAAAACGGACACAATGGCTACAGCAACATCATCACAGGGCCCCCGAAAGACGCCCATCCCGGCGCCCACGCCAGACAGCAAGCCCGCGCCGCGCCCAGACCTCACGCCCGAACAGCAAGCCAAGTACGAGGCGCTGCTGGCCAAGGCAAAGGCCTTCACCGCCGTCCAGTGCGACAAGGAGCCGGCCAAGTCGGGCCCCCTGACGGACCGCGAGCGGGCGTGGCTGACGCGCGAGTGCCTGCTGCGGTACCTGCGCGCGACCAAGTGGTCCGTCGACGACGCCGCCAAGCGGCTGCTGTCGACGCTGGCGTGGCGCCGCGAGTACGGCATCGACGACTTCTCGCCCGAGCACATCTCGCCCGAGCAGGAGACGGGCAAGCAGATCATCCTGGGCTTCGACCGCCAGGGCAGGCCGTGCCAGTACCTCAACCCGGGCCGCCAGAACACGGACAGCAGCCCCCGCCAGATCCAGCACCTCTTCTACATGGTCGAGCGCGTCGTCGACATGATGCCGCCCGGCGTCGAGATGCTCAGCCTCATGATCAACTTCAAGCCCAGCAAGCAGCGCCAGAACACCAGCGTGCCCGTGTCCACGGCCAGGGAGGTGTTGCACATCCTGCAGAACCACTATCCCGAGAGGCTGGGCAAGGCGCTCATCATCAATGGTAAGTCTTTCATGCAGTGTGTGCGTGTCTGTGTGTGTGTGTCTGTGTGCGTTATGTATATTGCACAACAACAGAACTTCTCCCCCCCAACCCCCCAACCCCCTTAGTGCTTCCTTTTTAGCCCCTTCTGCCCTTCGCATCCACCGTGGAATACGAAAACGTACAGAGCTTTGACTAACGCAATCTGCCGTCTGACAGTGCCGTGGCTCGTCCAGGGCTTCTTCAAAATCATCACCCCCTTCATTGACCCCGTCACGCGGGAGAAGCTAAAGTTCAACGAGGACATGAAGCAGTACGTGCCAGCCGAGCAGCTGTGGAGCTCCGACTGGAACGGCGACCTGGACTTTGAGTATGATCACGAGACGTACTGGCCAGCCCTCAACGAGCTGTGCAAGCAGAAGCGAGAGCAGAGGTTGGCGCGCTGGGCGGCTGCCGGCAAGGCCGTGGGCGAATCGGAGGAGTATCTCTCCGGCGGTACAGACGTCAGCGTCACGGGTTTCACGTACACGGCCAACGACGACAAGGCCGTTGCGGCCAGACCACAGCAAGAGGAGCCAGAGACGACCGCGTTGGCAGAGAAGCTGGCGGAGGCAAAGCTCGAGGAGCAGGCGGCCGGGGAGGCTCAGGCATAAACGCCGAAAGCTGTCTTCCATTCGTTTCGGTGAGCCCACACGGCCAATATGGCCAGGAAGAGATCAAGTCATATGGCTAGACGAAGAGGGTGTCCGTTGGACGTGTCGTGCCGCTTGATCCTGAACCACCAACGTGTCTGTTGGCAACTAGAAGTTTGAGATTATCATACATACATCAGCAGCAGGTAGCATCACACATGACTGCATAATACATAGATGGGGTACGGGACAAAGGACCTCATCCCGTACGCGTTATAGGGCGTCTACACACACACACACACACACACGCACAAACTCGCGTATACAATCGGGCATTGATTCGTTCACCAGCCAAGGCAGTCTGGGGTGTGTTGCAAGGCGGGCTGAAATTAGGGCCAACGCATCGGGCTATACCCTGCCGAGAAGCCTCAAGGGTTCCGAGACTGCACGTTGACGTACATGCATACATACGATCACCGGTACCGTAGTTCTCCGCATGTGAAGGTCTGCTAGTCAGTTCTGGTGGCATCGGGAGGGCGTTTGCCAGATGCCATTGGCACCCTGTCTTGCCATGGACCAAACAAGGACTCTCGTTTGGGCACGCGTGTAATGCGATTCGCTGATCCGAGATCTCGGGTTTGCCGCGTTTGACTCCAAGTGGCAAATGCGAAGTATATCAGTACTCCTACTCGTTCGCGTTCCTGGGAGATGCGTTCTGCGTACCTGTTCGGACGGATCTGCTGGATGAGCTCGCATCAACAAGCATCATCTAGACGCCCAACACGCGTGTTCAGCATCACTCAGTCATCATCATTGACGCCAAACTTACATGGCGGGGCTCGCATGAGCCGCAACCGCTAGGGTGCAGGTGAATATGTATGTTATATGTAAGGTAGGTCGGGTGTTGTTGGGTCAAGGCTCAATCATGAGACGCCGCATTGCAAACGCGCGGCATGGAGACCTGACCCGGGGTAGTACAGATACGGTGAGATAAATGCCAGCTCTTCACTTGACCCAGTTTGCCGGCGTGGCTATTGATGCGCGGGTCGTGTGTTGTGTTGCTTTGCCTTATGTTGCGTTTGTAGTTTGCGTTGGGCGATACCGAACAGCACCTTGCGTGAAGCTCAGCCAGCCAGCGAGCCGCCGCTTACCTCTATGCGATTTCAAGCAGGCATGGGGCCCTAACCCACGGCCCAAGCCAAGACGCTGCCGCTTCGTCGTGGTCTGCACAGACAGGTATGAATTGCTTGCACCGCATGAGAGTCGTCCATCCCATGTAGCGCTGACTCTGACCGTTGCTGCAAAAGCACCCAACAACGTCCCGAGGTCTCCCCTAACCCGACTTGGCCTATATCCGCCCGTTGGCGGAGCATCATTATGGGCCAAAGGATGCAGCTGCTGAAGAGTCTGGCTCATTGAGCTCTCGATTCAGGCAGGATTTGGATGGATAACGGGGGCGAAGATGACGACGCGCGACTAGCGATAGCTAATTCACTGTCGCCGTCCGTGGCGCCTGGCGTGTAAGGGCGGCTATGCGCCACTCGGAGGCAGGCAAAGCGCCGTCATGCTGCATATGGAGAGATCCAGGCTTATTTGGGACCTCTCCAGGTCTGTTCGCTTGAGTATTATGCCTTCCTGAGCTGGGGGTACCGTGGTCTGTCTTCCCTGTCTCCCTCCGTCTCCCGTCCAGGCTGCCTGTCTGAAGATGTACTTAGCTTATACCCTAGTTGCCACCCGTAGGCAGAAGTTGGATCTTTTCGAGAGCTGGACATCTTGACCATCTCGTTGTCCGATTTTTTCAGAAACTGAACTTTCGGGAAATGGCAAGAGACAAAGCGAGCAATAAAGACGGTCTAGACGTTGGGCATTTATGCCAGAAGAAATGGGCAGAGAGCCGCAGTCAAGTTGATGGGTCCCAGCCTCAATGCCATAGGTCATTTTCAAGGCGTCAAATATACCATGCATCATGGTTGATCTGCGAGACACCCTTCCGGTGGGTGGCGTTAGTACATAGACATACTGACCGTGTGAGTGAATCTTGAGTCGTAACTCCGTCGGACAAGCCGCGCTGGGGTGGTGCCTCTTGTTGGCATCCGTCTCAGAACGGCCGGTGAGACGCCTGTCTTTCCTTTCACATTAGCCCATGTGTTCTTAGCATGTATATCTAACAACCAAGTTGCCATCTTGTCATGTTTTAAATAGCCCTGGCTGCTGCTGCCTTTCGCTCCGGCTTCCGTGAGCAGATCTTCACGGTAGAGTGACTCTGAGTCCCCTTCCTGGATGACGCACTCACCTGTACCACATTGGAGGCGGTTAATCTTGCCGCCGTGGAGGAACTCTTCCATTCATTTCAAACCTGGCCTGCCTTTCAACCCTTCACACGAAAAATCTGGATAAATAATTGGCTGGTCGCTGTTGTCCATACCTCCAGATATCCCACTCGGCACGTCTCAACGTTGACCATGGCGCTTGGGTCCATTGTTCACTCCTTCAGTAGGATGAGCCTTGCTCCCATGTTCAGCACTGCCGTTGCCAATTCATCTTCCTTCAATGTGTCATCCTTCACTTCTACCATCATGGCTGAAAATGGTGAGGGTGGGAGCAGCAACTCGAATATCCCGTTTCCTGCTGGCGGCCTGATGGATACCATTCTTGCCACTACCGGCCGTGTCTCGCCTCTCACCCAGCTTCTTCACTTTCTGTATAAGCTTCTGGGTACACAGTTTGGCCTTGATCCGTCAATGATGCTGGCCGTATTGGGATTCGTCTGGGGCGCTTTCAAGATTGGATCGCAGGTTCACGACTTCCTCCGGCGGTTTCTGGACGACTACCTCATGTGCGCCATGTACATCTCTGAAGATGACCACATATACTCGCACTTGATGAAATGGCTTTCAAACCAACCAAGCATCAAGAACAGCCAATATCTCATGGCCCAGACTGTTTGGAAGAGTGCCTGGGAGGAAGAAGAAGAGCTGGAAGGTGTTCTGTCCTGGACGGACGGCGGCGAAGTTGACGGCGGCAACAGAGTGTATCTGAACTTTGCCAACCATGCAGCCAGATCGGTACGTATTTGCCCTAGCTTTGATGATGATGTGAGCTGATGGAGAATGCCTGAATTTTGCATGCAGAGTCCTAGATTTGTTCCTGCCATGGGGTCGACATCATTCTGGCACAAGGGGACGTATTTCCGCGTACTGCGGAAAAAGGAGTCATTCATCAGCACTCGTTCTTGGGGAGGCCCAATGAAGGATCTTGAGGAAGTCAAGATCTCGTGCTTTGGGCGTTCCATAGGTGAGGACTCCAGACCCTTGGTTCTAATTGGCCGGGCCGGGCTGACAACCCTCTCTGCAGATCCAATCAAGCAGCTGCTTTCGGATGCCAAAGCTCTGTACTATAACGACACTCGTCAAAAGACCACCATATATCGCCCCAGGGTCAAAGAGCAACGAAGAGACCATAATATGTGGCAGCAAGTGGCACGACGGCCTGTGAGGCCCATGTCCACGGTTGTGCTCGACTCGAGTGAGAAGCATGACATTCTAGCCGACATCAACGAGTACCTGCACCCTTGGACACCGCGGTGGTATGCGTCTCGTGGTATTCCGTTGAGGAGAGGCTATCTCTTTCATGGGCCTCCGGGAACTGGAAAAACAAGCTTCTCCTTTGCATTGGCGGGCGTGTTTGGCATCGACATATACGTCATTAGCCTCCAGGACGCGGGTGTCAATGAAGAGGATCTTGCCACTTTGTTCACTAAACTGCCTCGACGGTGCATCGTTCTTCTTGAGGATATTGACACTGCAGGGCTGCGACGCGACCTCAGCTCGGAGAGCGAGAATTCAAGAGAGGGCAAGAAGGATGATGACAAGGACCAGAAAGACGGGAAAAAGAAGCACAAGAGTAAAGCCGATGCCAGTGACAGTGATTCGGACAGCGAAGTTGAGGTCAAACCCAAGAAGAGAGGATCAAGGAAGAAAGAGACCGGCAGAAAGGCCCCCTTGGCTCTCGATGGCATTTCCTTATCGGGTCTTCTCAACGCCATCGACGGTGTTGCATCCCACGAAGGTCGCGTACTGATCATGACGACCAACAAACCAGAGGCTCTTGACGAGGCACTGATCCGCCCTGGCAGAGTGGACGTCCAAGTTAGGTTCAGCAACGCCAGCAGCACCCAGGCTGGGGAGTTGTTCCATCGGATGTATGAGACCTCTCGCCAGGATGAACCAAACAAAGAAGCGAATAAGGCGGCAAAGGGGGAAGTGGTGGCAGACAGGCTGAACAAACAGCCAGCCGCGAAGTACGAAACCGAAGAGTTGGATGGTATTACTGCTGAAGAGATGAAGTCGATTGCAGAGGAGTTTGGCCGCCGGATTCCAGAAGGTGTTCTATCACCTGCGGAGATCCAGGGATTCCTGCTCAAGCGCAAGAAGTGCCCGCGCCGAGCATTGGAGGAGGTATCAGAATGGGTTACAGCAACGTTGCGGCAGAAGGAAGCAAACCTGAAAGTCATGACTGTGCAGTAATCTGTACTGACCTGATTCAAGGGGTTCGATGCCGTCATGGGAAATGTATCGAAGTTGGTGCATCAATCCTGCGGCTCTCATTGGTCTCGTTGGTTTCGTTGGTCTTTTTGCTGATCTTGTCGTGGGCTTCTTGGTTGAGTCGGTGAATATATTTTGCATATTTCTTGCATAGGCCGCTTTTGATAGCCTTTTTTGTTTTTTTAAGTTCTCCTGATAATATTAATACATATTGCTTGACTGGAGAGAGGATACCTTGTGAAGTTTGTGGGAAGTGAAGAAGTTTAACAAGGGAAGGTCGAGAGAGGTGACGAAGCTGGGATATTGGGAGGCAGCTTAGCAGGCAGGTACGTCCACACAAGTACTTTCCCCTAGTCATCAGCCAACCCCACGTCAACGCCTCAACTTCCCGAGAGCTTGGCTTGTAACATTTCGTACATACATCATCATCCCGCTGCCGCATCTCCTCCTCCTTCGCCCAACAGACGCCTCTATACCGCACAGATTGAAGACAGCAATGCGCCGCTATTTTGCACGGTAATATCGCCATGTCGTCACTACCCTCAAGCGCCTCCACAGGCAAGGAATCCGGCCTGCGCGTGCCCAGCAATGGCAAGACCATCTACCACCGCCCCATCAATCGCACCAAGACGTCGGAGCTGAGCCAGGCCAGCTTTGCCTTTTTGTTTTCTGAAATGGTCGCATATGCGCAGAAGCGCGTAAAGGGCATCCAGGAGCTCGAGCACAAGTCCGTTCATCTGCCTGCCAACCTGCTCCCTCTTTTCGTCCTGGAATGCCTATCCTAGGCTTTGCGACTGCGAACTGACAATACTATACGATTATCTAGACTCAATGTTCAGGGCCACTCCATCGGCATCAAGCTTCTCGACCTTCTCCTCTACCGCGAACCCGCGCGCACGCAACTACGACCCCAGAATATTGTTGCCCTGCTCCACTTCATCAAGCAGAACGTATGGCTGCACCTGTTCGGCAGGCAAGCCGATAGGTTGGAGAAGTCGACGGACGCCGAAAAGCCCGACGAGTACATGATTATCGACAACGAACCGCTCGTCAACCAGTATATCAGCGTGCCGCGGGAGATGAGCCAGCTGAACTGCGCAGCCTTTGTAGCAGGAGTGGTGGAAGGGGTGTGTGATGGAGCGGATTTCCCTGCACGAGTCACGGCGCACACGGTTGGAGAGGGCGAAATGTGGCCTGGGAAGACGGTGTTCTTGGTCAAATTCAGAAGCGAGGTGGTGGAAAGGGAGGCTTTCTTGGCAAAGAGCTAATTCAGCATGCTATATAATGCATGATTGGGCAGATGGAGTTGAGAGAAGGTTATATGTACATGGGACGGAGTTCTTGGAGTTGAGGGTAACATTTTCAGCAACTGTTTTCTTTTACAGGGTATATTGGTCAAAGGCTGCTCCAGATTTGACCCGAATTCGGGGTTCACTCAGGCATAAATGATAAATGAAATGATAAAGACAAAGAGATATGAGATGAAAGTCATTAGTATGTTAACATGAAGCTGAAGGGATGCCCGTCCACAGTAACGCCATCATGAAACTTGGCTCCTGCCAAGGAAAAGCATAATCGCAACTCGCTCATTTCCCTCTCCAGCAGAGGAGGATTCATTCACCGCGGAAGACCTTTCTGCATCTTGCTAGGTCCTGCAGCCTTGCTCTCCGGCCCTGGACCCTTCCTCATCAGGTCCGACAGGCCCAGATCCTTCCACGCGGGCTCCTTGACACGCTGCGTGGCGCGTTGGATCCCAAAGGCCGCGTGCTGATCGGGGACAACATCGTCCTCGTCCTCGGGGTTGATGGGCCGGTGCTGGGGCGGGACGTAGATCTCGTCGTCGGGAAGCTTGTCCTTGCAGAAGTCCTCGAAGAGATCCGCGTCACCGGAGCGGTGCATGTGCACGTAGGTGAAGCATGAGTCTTTGTTCTGGGGCGCGAAATGCGCGTGTCAGTTGTGTCATTGCGGGCAGGAGAAGCACAAAATAAACTACAGCAAGCGTACCATAGTGCAGTGTATCAATTTCGACGAGAAATTGTAACAGTGTGGATGTTGGGCAGAATTGATTGTTGATGATGTTGTTGTTGTCGAAGCTGGAATCTGAATTACATGTTGAAGGTGACATGAGTAGCCGTTGTGGGGCAGCAGGCACAGAGAGTCTAAGTGCCAAACACTGCTGTGAGCGCACCTCAATATAACTGAGGGACTCGCAAGTAGATGACGATCAAGGAACAAAGGAATATAAGGTATCCTGGCTAAAAGAGGATCCATAAGAATTCAAACACTGAGATACAGCCTTTCCAGAATACACAGCGTTTGGGCGTATGGCTGGCCAGTCACTGAAACTGGAATGGGCAAGGTGTTTGGATGGAAACTGAAGCGTCTTTGCATGGCAACAGCACCCTCTAAACCATGCTGGACAAAGAGTTGTCTAATTGTAAAGCTTCAGCCTTGCCCAACAATTTATTCAACCTACTGATCTCCTTTCTTTCAATCTATCATCTCATAGACCATATATGGTATCCATAAGGTAGTCGTCAGATTGCTAAGGTGTCTCACAAGGTGTACATCTTTGACAGCTCAAGTGCCGCTGTAGGTAAGCCCAGTATGCATACCATGCCAAGTTTAGCAGCAAATAGTCTGTCAACATGCCTTATTCCTCTTTCATTGTGTCTATTAGAGAGAGCAGCAGTATATTTACTCTTGTAACTCCACTGGTCGTATTCTTTCCTGCCATTCAGCCTTCACCAGGTCCAAGCCAAACGTTGATGACTCAGCCGGCCTTCAGCATGAGGTGCAGCTTTAGTGGAGAGGCGGCTGCTCCAGGCTTCGGTGACGTTTTTACAGGCCATCTTTGTCACCTACGGGCTCCCCCGCCTGCCTGAAGCTCGACCCCACCAACAGCCGCTCAAGCAAACAAACATCACGGCCTGTCACCACCTCGACCTCGCATTTCCTCACACTTCCACCATCTTTTTCCCCATTCCTCATCGTTACCCCAAGTTCCAGCACTTTATCCGCCATCGAAAGCACTTACAGGCTTCAGACCCACCATCACACGCCTGTGAGAGCTCCAAGTGGATGCGCTGATCCGTCTCTCCCGCCCTCTGAGAGTCAGCGAGGAGCAGCTCACGATGGCTACCGCCTCTGGCGCTCAGGTCTCGCCACAGGCCATCATAGGCCATGTCCAGAAGCTGAGCGATGCGGATCCCGACTTCCGCTTCATGTCCCTCAACGACCTGCTGCAGCTGCTCACCACTGCGCGAGACGACTTCCTCCAGCACGACTACAACATTGCTGCGAGGACTGTTGATGGCATCATCAAGACGCTGGACGATCAGAATGGAGAGGTGCAGAACCTAGCCATCAAGTGGTCTGTTTTTAGTCTCGAGATTCCGCAACCTTTTGATACAGACGGAGAGTAACTGACAGTCCGTGAACTCGCAGCCTCGGGCCGCTTGTTGGCAAAATCCCGACCCCCATCATCGCCCCCATGATCGATAAGCTGTCGTCCCTGAAGCTTAAGAACTCTGTGGACACAGCAGTGCCTGCTTTGGCGCTGCGAGCTGTCATCACCGCGCTTCCTCGACCGATCCCCGGCATCCCAAGCTCTGTTGGTGTTCAAGAGGCATACAACGCTGTCAGCCGCGTGCTTATTCCACGGCTTATCGGGCCCGGTCCTCTCACGCGCGTCCCATCAGCACCTCGAATCAGCCTCCCTCCTGTCCCGGCAGGGCTGCTTCAGGACGACAATGGCGTCAATGCGGAAGCCGTCGATGTTCTCGTCGAAGTCGTCAGATGCTTCGGACCGTTGCTACAACAGGTTGAAGTCGAGGCAATGCAAGAAGTCGTTCTGCAGTTGTTGCAGGGGGACAAGGCTTCATCTGTGGTGAAGAAGAGGGCTGTGGTGGCTATTTCTATGCTCGCTGTCTACCTCACGGATGCGCACTTGGAGGACGTCATCAATCGGATAACAGCCGGTTTGGCCGAGCCCAACATCCCGCCTGTCACGCGTCGTCTCTACATTTCTATATTGGGCAGCATGGCTCGGTCAATCCCTCCCAGATTCGGCGTACACCTTCCAAAGACGATGCCCTTCATTCTCGATGCTCTGTCCGAGAAAGAGCTAGAAGAACACTTGGAAAAGATTAGCGATGGGGACGACTTGGGACCAGATTTCAACGAGGTCCGCGAGACTGCTCTAGTTGCGCTCGAGGCATTCTTGGCCTCATGCCCGCAGGAGATGCGGCCTTTTACGGACGCCACCCTCGCCTCTTGCTTGCGATTTCTAAAGTATGATCCCAATTATGCGGTAGACGACGAGGAGGAGATGGATGTAGACGATGAGGAAGAGGAAGACCAAGACGATGAGTTTGAGGATGACGATGGCTTCGAGGACGACGATGATGACGCAAGCTGGAAAGTTCGTCGCTGTGCCGCAAAGGCGATATACACTCTCATCTCCACCCGTGGCAGCGGCGACCTGTTGGACAACGGTGTTCTGTATAACCAGGCAGCTCCCACTCTTGTCAAGCGTATTGAAGAGAGAGAGGAAAACGTTCGCCTGGAGGTCATCTCTGCTCTGTCGTTACTCATCCGCAAGACTGGCGAAGGCTTCCATACGATAGATCTCTCTCGCGACGAGTATGAGCCCGAGTTGGTCTCCCAGATGCCTCTGAGCCGTAAGAGGAGAAGGCAGAGCAGCGTCGGGGGATCGAGCGCTGCCAAGTTCATGGCGGGCTCCGGCGTCACATCTCTTCCTGCCGAGAAGATCCCCTCCCAGGGACCACGAGCGGACCTCTCCCGCCTTACTCCCGCCATTGTTAAGGCCGCGACCAAGCAGCTGAAGGGCAAGACTGTTCCCACGAAGCAGGCTGTCATCAGCATGCTGGACGACCTGGTCTCTGTTCAGCACGGTAGTCTTGTCGAGTTCTTCCCCGAAATTATTGGGCCCATCATTGATGCTGTCAAGACCTCGAGCACCGGCGCAATTTCGTCCTCTCTCGCGGCTGCAGGAGGCTCTGCATCCGCGACGCCAAGCACCCTCCGCGTTGCCTCGTTGAAGCTCATAAGCGATATTGCCAAGACACATTCGTCCTCGGTACTGCAGCCATATCTGAGCAAGGTTGTGGCAGGCGTGGCATCGGCCGTCCACGACCGGTTCTACAAGATTTCAAGCGAGGCTATTCGCACAGCAGAGGAGCTTGTCAAGACCATTACTCCTCCGCGGTCGCGCAATGGTGGTGCAAAGTTCAAGGACGACCTGGATAGGCTCTACGAAGTCATCATCGACCGCGGCTCTGCCAACGACGTCGACGCAGAGGTTCGGCAGCGTGCTATTCACGCTCTTGGGGTCCTCATTTCCAGGACCTCCAGTGCGGAAGCATCTGGTCTTTTGTCGGCTGGGAAGCGCACTGCCGCTTTGAACATTATTCAGGAGAGACTGAAGAACGAGACGACTCGCCTTGCCGCGGTGCGTGCCGTGGATAACGTTGCGGCGTTCGCCGTGTCTCCCGATCAACTAGACAAACAGTGGGTTCAAGACGTTGCCCTGGAGCTCTCGGCTCAGCTGCGCAAAGCCAATCGGTCTCTGCGAGGCTCCAGCATCCAGGCTCTCAAGCATCTTGTGCTCTCAAAAGCCACACAGGGCAAGCTTGAACCGGCTACGATTCAGGGAATCGTAACAGCGGTACTGCCGGCCATCAAGAACAGCGACACGCATCTCCTCGGCCCGACCTTGATCATTCTGGGCAGTATGGTGCAAGATCATGCAAGCTTGATTGTGAATGAAGAGATGATTGGCGCGCTGTGTCAGCTGCTGAAGTCTCACTTCGCAAACATCGTCCTTGACCAGCTGCTCGACTTGATCAGCCGCGTCGGCGAGAGTGGTGCCGGTGAGCCTCTTATGCAGGGCCTCCTCAAGGACGTGAGCGTTCAGGGCGACCCAATTGTCGTGGGTAAGGTGATAGGAACCCTCCTCGTGACCGGCGGTACCTCGGCCGGCGTCTCTCTCGACAGCTTCGTCACGGAGCTTCATGGCAGCACAAAGCGCGGGGACGAGGCCGGTATAAGCCTTGCCCTGGCGGTGCTGGGAGAGTCTGGAATGAGGCTGGGGGCCAAGTCGCCTCTCAAGCCTCAGCTGTTCCTGGAGCAGTTTCACTCGGAGCCAGACAAGGTGTCGCTGGCTGCTGCCATCGCACTCGGCAGAGCCGGGTCCGGCAACGTGCCCGAGTATCTGCCCGTGATCCTCAAGACTATGGAGAGCGGAGGCAACACGCAGTACTTGCTGATTCAATCAATCAAGGAGATACTGCAGTCGATCCCGGCTCAATCTACCGATCTCCAGACTTATGCCACGGCAGTCTGGGATCAGCTTATTGGAGCGTCGCTGAATGCTGATAATAAGATCATCTGCGCCGAGTGTGTCGGCCGCCTTGCGACTCTGGACCCGGCGACCTTTATGCCCAAACTACAGGTAAGTCTTGGCACGAACCACAATCCGTAACCGACAAGAACTCGCCTGGGAGCTGCAAGCGAGCAAGCGAGCAAACGAACATGTGGGCTAATGCTACGTAGACGCTCTTGAAGGACCAGTCAGCAGGCATCCGTGCCATGGCAGTGCAGGCTGTCAGGTACACCCTTCCCGAGAGCGATGAGACGTTTGATGCAATGCTACGAAACGTGCTCGTCGAGATGCTCCTGGTCATGCTGCAGGATTCCGATATGGAGATCCGACGACTGGCGATGACGACGCTAAACTCGGCCGCCCACAACAAACCGGACCTCATCCTGCCCCATCTGGGCGAGCTGTTACCTTTTGTCCTCAGCGAATCAGTGATCAAGAAGGAGCTCATTCGAGAGGTCCAGCTGGGGCCTTTCAAGCACAAGGTCGATGACGGCTTGGAAGTTCGCAAGGCAAGTAGATGGTTACATCATGGCACTCAAGTGCGCACACGTTGCTAACGGGATCGATGATATAGAGCGCGTACGAGACGCTTTACGCGCTGATGGAGACGGCCTTCACGCGGATCAACAACATTGACTTTTACGACCGGGTCATTGCCGGCCTCAAGGACGATAATGATATTCGACAGCTGTGCAATCTGATGATCAGCAAGCTGATCATCATCGACCCCGACGAGACGGCCCGACGGCTCGACTCGATTGCCGAGGCGTACCGCGGTGTGCTGTCCATCAAGCTCAAGGAGAATGCCGTCAAGCAAGATGTGGAGAAGCAAGAGGAAACGAACAAGAGCATCCTGAGGGTGACGCTTCTCCTTGGCGACAAGATGAAGGCGATGACTGGAAACGCCGGGGCAGCGACCAGCAACACGGCGGCAACGGGGGCTTGGACCGCCTACTGGGAATGGGCGAACAAGGAGTTTGATCGGCAGCTAAAGAGTCTGCGGGAAGAGAGTAGCCAGCTCCACACGAGGACTCTGTGAGCAGAGTGGGTGCACGCAGGGTGAGCAAGCCAATGGGAGAGGTAGGACGGACTCGTCGAAGAGTGATGCGGTGTAACCATGGCCGTTCTGCCTGCCTTACCGACACAGCCTGGCGACCCGTCTGAATATGCACGTTGGCGAAGGGGCCCAAGGCTTTACGGAGTATAGCAGCGACCAGCAGCGGTTACACATGCTCATATGGAGCAGCATTACAGTAGCATTGGAAGGGGGCAAAAAAGACTCATTCTTGCAGAGATATCCAGGGTCTAGTCGGTAGCCGCGGCCGGATATGGGTCGGCACATGTACCTAGCATACAAGTTTGCAGCATGACCATGTAACTACTTCATACAGAGCCTTTGCTATTGGGTATCCCGGCTGGTGGTGAGGTCCCGCTTGCTGCCAGGGCGAGGGCGAGGGCGAGGGCGAAGCCGTCGGACGACGAGAGATGCTGACGAGGTGACGGAGTTGTCCCTCCTGCCTGTGACCGGGGCAGTGGTAGGACCTGACAAGATCCATAATAACATTCGTCAACGCACGAACGCAGCAGTTGTTGCTGAAAACTGGGTCGTCGAGCTGCAGCTGCGGACCAGTAATAGTACACGTAGTGATGCGGCGATACATGGCCCTCACATGTGAAGCGGACCTCTAACCCACATTGAAGTGCATACATATAACACAGCGGTAAGAAGGTAATACAGGTCGGTGAAGGATTGCTTTTCGGCGGCAGGCAAAGATGTTTCCTATTCTACCTACGTATCGACGTTTTTGAGAAAATATAGATAGTATCGAGTTCGGTGATAATGGGTGAAAAGGGGGGGCGTGGTTGAAGAGGGCATTGTGAAAAGTTGCGTCAAAAGCGAAGCGAGATGCGGGGAACTTGAAGCTCAATTTTTCGTGAATTGCAGGGCGTTCCTATAATACCTTACCTTACCTTACCTACCTACCTAGGCATTACCGGACTAGGGCACCCAGAACAATGACATGGACGTTGTCATTTTGTCTTTTGCTGTTGGTCGGGTGGTTTATGATTACTACCTTGCCTGCCTCACCCTTGGTGCATGCAGTGTGTATGTGTGTGTGTATCATGTAGCATTATCATGGTTGCGTGTGTGTTTCGTTGTGTCTTTGCACTGCATCCAAGTGTTGCCTTTCGGGAAAACTCTTACCTTTGCCAATGTCCGTTTGGGAGTTATTCATCCGATCTCTGAGAGATGAATTGTCTGTGCTTCGCGCCTTTGGGGAAGCATCGGGTTCGTCTTTTAGAATTTTTTGAAACCCAAGAGGGATTATTGCTTGTAACGTGTGATTGGAAGGCCGTGATTGGTACGACGTTTAGTACGATATGTAGGTATTTGATGTGACTACTATTACTAGCACCTAATGGCGTCTGCGGCACGGCGGCTCTCTTTCGGTTCATGGGGAGATGGGGAATGGGTATTAGTAGTGTGAGGTGAGTAACCAAGGTTTTCTCACTTCTTGGTGTGTTAATTTGGGGATGATTTGCGGGATTGCCGGATCGAAAAAAGCAGACAAGGTGAGGAAAACAAAAAGATGTGAGCGGAAGGGACCGTGGTTATGGATTATCCTCGTGTTACTACTACCTTACCTGGTTGAGCCAAGATGGAAAAGACATGGGGGTGGGCACCAGCCAACAACATCACGAGTTGACTGCGTCGGCGGCTACGGAGGGTAGATCCTTGTACTGCCTACGTAAAATACCTAGGTAGCAACGGTGATGCCTTGTACTACCTTACCTTGCCTTGCCTTGTATAAGAACGAGTGAGACTAGAGACTGAATGAGATGCCATGGGATTTGCGGAGGGGACTACGTAATAAGGATATGTATGCTCAAGACGGGACAAGGCTCTAGGATAGGTAGGTAGGCACACAAACACAGCCTACAAAGGAATGCATGCTGTCTTGAATCGTAAGCACCGGGGTGTCGGTGTATGACACAATCAACGAGCAGGGCAGGGCAGGGAAGAGGGGAAGTTTACAGGCACTGGAGCAACACGACTGACAGGATTGAAAATTACAAGAAGAACGAATGATGATAACTTACATGTCAACTGTGGCCCATCACCTGTGTCGAATCCATGCTGGAATAGGTAGGCTTGCGGAGTTTTGGTGGCGAGCCAGGGGAGGGGGGACTTTGACTGGGTGAGTTATTGGTGACATGATAACATGTTTGATACGAGTAGGTATGACTGGAAATGACTGTCTAGCTGGACGGCTGGGCTGGATAAATGCAGGTCGTGCCTTAGGAGAAGCAACTAAAGGAAACGACTTGTAATACTAGCAAGTCTAAAGCACATGCAATGGATACAGTAGTTCTCAAGTGATTGCATGTCGGAGTGTGTGACAATGCAGCAAAAGAAAAGGTTGGGGGCCCTGGGGGTGTGTGGAGGAGGAGTGTCCGTGTGTAGTAGGTGTGCAGTATTATTAGAGCCAGCACCCAGCACGCCGGCGTTGCGCCCGCTTTTACCCTCCCTTGTTTTGTTCCTATTGGAGAAGTGTTGTTGGTCGCGGCATGTGCTTTTTCGTTCTTGTCTGAAGTGTGATGGGATGGATGGATGGGTGGATGGATGGGGGTCCAGCGGAAAGGGAAGCCGATGTGATGGGCGGGTTCTGAATGATCATTGAGGTGCCTGGGTATAAGAATGAGGGTGGGCGCACGTTGGAATGCCTCTTTGGTTCTCTCGATTCTTGTCCTACTTGGTCTCCCCAACTCCTATCTATATATCATTGACTGCCAATCTCTCTCTGTTATATACCTATCAGACAATATCCTCTCCCGACTTGGCACCTCTTCCTCACCTCTCAAGACACACTTCAACACCAAAAAACATCACTTACACACACACACACACACACACACACACGCAATGGCCCGACGAACCATCTACCTCGATGCCCTCAACGACGCCGCCCCCGGGAGCGACGCCGGCGACTCCAGCGCCATCCTCACCTTCTTCAAGGGCGTCGTGCGCGAGGCCCAGGCGTGGATCTCGCGCGGCGGGCCCGGCGTCAAGGCGCCTACAATCGAGAAGCAGACCTTTTAGAAGCTCTCATCCAAAGGCGCCGTCATATGAGGCTCCATGAAAGAAGCATTATGTTTTGCTTCACATGGATGGATGTATGATGAATACATACCAAGAAAGAAAAAAACACACAACAGAAAAAAAAAAATCCCCAAGATTGATATACCCATCGACAAATGACTTGTTCGGCCACTGATTCGGCACTTGCTCCCCCCCTTCACACAAAGCACGCCTTGTTCCAGTCTTGGTCTGTCATGACTGGTTACCTTGCGCAGACAAGCAACACCGAGTCGCATCAGGCTGTCTCATTGCCCGTGGCAAGAGAATCGTCATTTGTCACCTCTCTCAATTTTATTTGTCTTTTCGGCTCGAGGAGTTTACAAGGCGCACGGGCTTGGATGTTGATGAAACCTTTTTTTTTTTCGCATCAACTATGATTCATGAGCGAAGCTCGGTCAGAGATATCACGATTTCCAGTCATTCCAGTTTTTTTTTTTCTTCTCTCTTTTATGTTTGGCTTTGCAAGCATCACGTCGCATCATTTAGGCACTAGAGCATGGATCTTTCCGTCGTTTCGGAACAATCATTGAGTGGAATGCCTTTTGTTTGGGTGGTCGTCTAAAGCTGAGAAACGCATCTCAGCGGCATTGTTTTTTTTTAAGCATACTCCCTCCGTACATGGCAATGATATGAACCAATATGAACCATCTCTCGTCTCTCTCTTATCCAAAGCGCCTCAGAATGCAATGTGAAGTAGACGGTAGTGACATAAAGCCAGAGACCATGGCTCACATGTACCGCATGAGTCCTTCGTTCAGTGCATCCCGACTGTTGCCGCAAGATCTCTGAGGATTCAACGAGTGCGACATTCATTCGGCACATGTGAGACAAGTTGGACACGGCCGTCCTTGGCCAAGACCAGGCGGCATCTCTCGTTGACAGGAATGGATGAGTTGCGAAACCCGGAGGGTCCATGCGTAACACACTGACATCGGGTGCTGGAGTGTTGGAAGCGAGTCGAGGGCTCAACTGGCACCGCATTCTTTTTGCACAGCTTGACAACAGGTAAGCCAAACAGCCCGACGATGACTCTGCAATGAAGCGTATAAAAGCGTCGAGTCTACTCTTATGGACTTGATTTTCGATGTTCTTGCGAGCTGGCATGGCATGGCATGTCGTTGCAGTATATCATGTTGCTGCGGTTCAGCCACTGGTCGTATATAACGGGAAGAATGCCGTCTCAAGGAGCAAAGAGTGAGGCCACATCAGGCTCTGATGACGCTTCCGCATCGGAGCGGTCGTCTGGACTCTGATCCACCGGCACAAGGGCCAGCCTCTTCTTCTTCTTCATGACCCGCTTATGCGCCGCGCCCTTGATGTGCCTCTGCCAAGCCTGCTCCGTCACGCAGACCGTCTGGCATAGTTCGCACGTCTTCTTCGACGGCGTTTCCTTGGGCGGAGGCTCACTCACTCGCGTGAGCAGCTCGCGGGCCACGTCCGACAGCTCGGTCGGCATCGGCCTGGGCTCTCCCGCGAGAAACTTTGCGGTAACCTCAACAGCAGGCTCAATAACCTTGGTCTTGAACTGTGAGACGTCGGTGCTGTCGACCACGAATAAGCTGTCAAACGCCCAGGGGCCTTGCTCCTTCAGGCGTGGGATCTGCTTCAGCCTGATCCATTTGGTCTGGTAGTTGGCGTAACGGCGCGTTGCCGTCTTCATATCCTCCAGTCCGCTGTTTTTCAGCCTTTCTAGTTCTTCTGGGTCCTTGCCCTCTGTTTTGGCAGCCATGTATGGCTCAAACTGCTTGTAACCGATGGACTGCCATATACCCTTTGTCATGTCCAGGATCTGTCCCTCAGCAGCCTTGCGCTGTTTCATATCAAACAGCTCCTGAACCTCGTCCAACAGCCCGGCATCGAGCATCTTGTCCACTCGACTGTCCAGTCTCGCAGTCAGCGTCTCACGCTCTGAATAAACCCAGAAGAGCAACTTCTCCCAAGGCTGGCTGGTCCCTGCGCCCTGAGCGGCTGCAGCTTTACGCTGTACTTGCTCGGCATACAGCTCGGATGCAGGCCTTCCCGTATGAAGATAAATCTCGAGTGATCGCTGGATCTTGCGTCTGTCATTCGGGTGCCACCTCTCCGCCATAATCGGGTCAACCTTCTTGAGCTCTTCCAGCAGCACGTCTGTAGGCTGCTCCAGGATTGGGAATGACAGAGAGGGGTCCGCCTTTACATCGTCGAGGATGACGTCTTTGAAGAGAAGAGGGTCGACATAGTATTGCGTCCCTCCCACGAGAATGGGTACATTTCCACGGCTGCGGATTTCGCCAATAACCTTGCTGGCTTCAGTCTTGAACTTCTCCACGTCCCACGGAGCGTCGTCCAGCGGGATGTGGCCTAGAAGATGGTGCGGGATGCCGTGCCGCTCCTCGTGGCTGATTTTGTTTGTGATGATGGGCAGGCCATCGTAAAGCTGCATGGCATCAGAGTTGATGATCTCGCCCTTGAACCGCCGTGCCAGTTCGACGGCTAGCTGTGTGATGTGATGCCGTCAGATCGATGAAACGCCTTCTACAGTCGGGACAGAGAGAGGCTAACCTCGGATTTACCCGTGCCTGTCGAGCCTAGGACGACCAGCAACGGTTCAGCTGGAGGTGCGTGAGCGGCCATTGTCGATGCATAGCGCAGCAGTCGTGCTCCGCGGCCAAGCATTCGGCAGCACACCGGATCAGGGTCTCATCCCACCAAGACGGCTGGTGTATTAGGGCCGGGTTGTGAGTGAAGTAGGTAGACTCAGCTTCCTCTTCGAGCTCTGCTGCAGCTTCTCAAGTGTAACAACAAGTCTGGAGAATATCCAACAGAAACAGTCATCAATCAAACACCTATTCCCCCCACTGATCCAGAAAATTCCCCCTCCACAAGCCCCAAACAAGTGGCTTAAACCTGGTTGGCGTATTATTACCTTACTGATGATTCATAGCGCTGTGGAGGGTCGCCAGCATCAAGCATGGATCCCTGCTGGCGCAGGTCGAGGCCACGCTTCAACAACGTGCGGGTCACGTGCAACCCCGTCTGGCTTCGGGACACATTGACATTTCGGCGCTTGAAGCCAGATCGCAACCTTGTCCAGCTTCCCTTCGCCATCACCCACCTCTTCTTCTGCCCCCGAGCTCGCCGCAGCTCGAATTTCTTCTCTTCTCTTCATCCGTCTCTCCTTGGATGAATTAGTCCCTTTCCTTCTCCCGGTTTTCCTCTCCCAGCTGTCGCCATGAGTTCTCGTGAGTTTGCCTCTTGAATTCCCCCGCCATGGCCATGGCCTCTGGCCAGATTGTGTCGCGCGCGCTCTCTCTCTCTCGCAACGAGCTCGAAACGCGCAATTGACTCCCAATTGCACGCTGCTAACGTGGACGATGCCTCTGCAGTACGTTTTCTCGACCTGGTCAAGCCGTTTGTGCCGTTCCTCCCCGAGGTTCAGCAGCCGGAGACCAAGATCCCCTTCAACCAGAAGATGATGTGGACGGCATTGACGCTCCTCATCTTCCTGGTCATGAGCCAGATGCCTCTGTACGGCATCGTCTCCTCCGACAACTCGGACCCTCTATACTGGCTGCGAATGGTCATGGCGAGTAACCGAGGCACGCTGATGGAGCTGGGCATCACCCCCATCATCTCCTCGGGCATGGTCTTCCAGCTCCTCGCCGGTACCCACCTCATTGACGTCAACCTCGACCTCAAGTCGGATCGCGAGCTCTACCAGACTGCGCAGAAGCTCTTTGCCTTCATCCTGTCGGCCGGTACCGCCACCGTCTACGTCTTCACCGGCCTCTACGGATCTCCCTCCGATCTCGGTGCCGGCATCGTGTTCCTGCTCATTCTCCAGCTGGTCGTTGCTGGCATGATTGTCATTCTGCTCGACGAGCTTCTGCAGAAGGGTTACGGCCTGGGCAGCGGCATCTCGCTCTTCATTGCCACCAACATCTGCGAGTCCATCATGTGGAAGGCCTTTTCTCCCACCACCATCAACACCGGCCGTGGCCCCGAGTTCGAGGGTGCCGTCATCGCTCTCTTCCACCTGCTGATGACCTGGCCCAACAAGCAGCGTGCTCTCCAGGAGGCCTTCTACAGGCAGAACCTGCCCAACATCATGAACCTCCTCGCCACCATCCTGGTCTTTGTTGCTATCATCTACCTCCAGGGCTTCCGCGTCGAGATCCCCGTCAAGTCCAACCGCCAGCGTGGTGCCCGAGGCTCGTACCCCGTTCGCCTGTTCTACACCTCCAACATGCCCATCATGCTGCAGTCCGCCCTGTCTTCCAACGTCTTCTTGATCAGCCAGATGCTCTACTCTCGCTTCTCCGAGAACCTCCTGGTCCGTCTTTTCGGTGTGTGGGAGGCCAAGGACGGCACCTCTCAGCTCCACGCGGTCTCTGGTCTCGTCTACTACATGTCTCCTCCCCTCAACTTCAAGGATGCTCTGCTCGACCCCATCCACACCGCCGTCTACATCATCTACATGCTCGGTGCCTGCGCCCTCTTCTCCAAGACCTGGATTGAGGTCTCTGGCTCCAGCCCTCGCGACGTTGCCAAGCAGCTCAAGGACCAGGGTCTCGTCATGGCCGGACACCGCGACCAGAGCATGTACAAGGAGCTCAAGCGCATCATCCCCACTGCCGCTGCCTTTGGCGGTGCCTGCATTGGTGCCCTGTCCGTTGCCAGCGACCTGATGGGCGCTCTTGGCTCCGGTACCGGTACCCTTCTCGCTGTCACGTATGTTTCCCTCCTCGCCTCGAACCCTATGACGATGAAACTAACAAAATCGTTTGCTAGCATCATCTACGGCTACTTTGAAATTGCTGCCAAGGAGGGTGACCTGTCCGGAATGAAGGGCATGATCATGGGTTAAAAGGGAGCCATATGGGGGCAGGGAGGCTATGGTTCTCTAATAAAATCGCTTTGATTTCCACTGTTCTGGTCAATACTTGACCTACATGGAAATTCTAGCCATGTACCAACAGGGGGATATCACGGGAGGATAAGGAGTATGAACCAAAAAGAAATATTCAATGGAATGTACGATTGTTTTATTGCCAAACGGGGAGTTTGCCTGGCGAGGTGCACTTCGGACTGGACGTCAAGGACATGCGGCGTCGTGTTTACGGTTGGGCCCCTTGCTTACCCGCGAGCTGTGTTAATGAATTCAATGCACATAGAGCATACCAGACGTGTTTGTGGTTCGGTGATCATGTTGAGTTCGACGGATACTCACGAGGCGATCATGTACGAGTCTTTGACACCAGAGGACACCAAAGAGCTGCTCAGATCCCGGGTATACGCATGATAATACCACCAGTCCGAGCTTCAAGAACAAGCATCGGCCTGACGCCCAACTTTTGACGCCTTTTAGACTAGGGTTTGCGGGGAAGCAGAGCTGGTGGCTACTGGTTGCATAGGAATCAAAGTAGGTATTAACGCCCGTGCCCGAATTAGGGCGGCAGCACTAACAGGGAGAGCGGGAAACGGCACTTGGTAACTGAAGCTAGCATCAAGCTTGGAATGGGCTAACAGTGGCATGGTGTGTGTCATGCAACGCCAACCATGTAATTGTCGTCATCGGCCTCTTTGCCAGCTCGAGATTTTCAATGCTACTCTACATGGCATGCATGTCCTCAGGTAATGTCTCCAATGGATTGCTTGGCTCAAGTTGCTCAAGGTCCTGTTATTTTCCGTTCAATTCGACCTAGACAAGACACAGTCTCTGGAGCTCGAGGCCATTATCACCAGGTCGCATTCCCTCCTCGATAACAGCAATGCCAGCGAGGAACAACCGCTTCCGCACGCGAGAGCCATTTCAGCATGACGCCAGATTGACGCTGCGACACGCTGAAGGGCCCTTTCGCTTCCTCAATCCAACACGAGCCCATTTCGACCACTCTGCATTCTCATGTCCCGGGTTGTCTCCCGACGAGAGAAAGGCACCACACGAGAGCGGCGACGATGTCGAAGCTACAGCAACTGCTGATACTCGGCACGACCAGTCGAAGGAAGAAGAAGCCGATGCAAACGTCCCGGCGAGAAACGTCCGGTTCCTATGGCGGTCGCGAGATAATCGAAAGGGCCGGCATGCCTTGCTCGTCCAGCGGCCCCTTCCCGGGGAAGATGCGCCTTTCGTGACGCCGAGGCGGACGTCGCATCCTCGAGAAATTCTGAAGACGGTCGTCAAGACGTTTGTGTGTTATCCGGTCTGGGACATTTCCTGGCTTGTGGCCTTTATTTTTACGTGGGGGAGCGTAGTCTGGGTCATCAACGTACGTACACCATCCGGAATATTTGCTTGGAAATAGGGAAGCTGATGTACAAGGCAGGGCTTCTTCGTCTGGCTCCCCGTGGAGGCCCCCTCGACCGAGTTCGACGGCGAGACAACGACGGCCGCCGGCGTGACGGCCTTTATCGGCGCCATTGTCTTCTTCGAGGTCGGCTCCATTCTACTCCTCTTCGAGGCCATCAACGCCAACCGGTCGGGCTGTTTCGGCTGGGCCGTCGAACAGCTCGTTGAAAAGAATGGGAGCGGCGACGGCAAGCCCCGGCTCCGGGTCGTCGCGAATCGCCATCACTGCCACCATCACCACCAAAACCGACGCAATTTCGTAGGCAAGCATTCAGCCGCCACCTCGCTCGAAGCTCAACCAACCTTTGATGGAGCTCAAGAGGAGAAGAGTTGGCAGTGGTTTCCTTCCTGGCATGACTTGCGCACACATTATATCCACGAGCTGGGCTTCCTCGCCGGTGTCGCGCAGTTCCTAGGCGCTACTGTGTTTGGAGTGTCTGGGTTCACGGCGCTGCCTGGCATCAACGACCATCTCACGCCGCAATGGAGACTGAACGCCGCGTACTGGATCCCGCAGGTCATCGGGGGCAGCGGCTTCATTGTCAGCAGCACGCTGTACATGCTGGAGACGCAGCAGAAGTGGTGGAAGCCCGCGCCCCAGCTGCTGGGGTGGCAGATTGCCTTTTGGAATCTCGTCGGGGCGTTTGGATTTACGCTGTCTGGGGCGCTGGGGATGGCGGCCAATAACTCGGGGGCGCAGTACGAGGCTGGCCTGGCTACCTTCTGGTGAGTTCTTTGCATGTTTCTTTACGATCTGGAGAAGAGGTGGCCGTTTTGCTGACTTATTCGCTGCTTAAGGGGGTCCTGGGCGTTTTTGATTGGAAGTTATTTGCAGCTGTGTGAGAGTTTGACCAAGCATCCGGTGGAAGAAGTGTCGA
Organism: Trichoderma parareesei; assembly: GCA_001050175.1. Classification (NCBI taxonomy): domain Eukaryota; kingdom Fungi; phylum Ascomycota; class Sordariomycetes; order Hypocreales; family Hypocreaceae; genus Trichoderma; species Trichoderma parareesei. The sequence goes on along the minus strand of LFMI01000390.1, from coordinate 32,595 downwards.
CGATGAAGGCATTTGGTGCCAAGGAGTAAAACCTCTTGGATTGATAGCTGAAAAGCCATGGTTGCACGAAGATGTTGGTTTAGACGAAGCGATATCTTGTGTCTAGGTTAGAATCTTACATGTAATGAAGGTTTCTACAGAGGACTGTGGATTTTGGGTGTGATATGGTACCTTGTTCTACGATGTAGTCGAGTCAATTACACAGAAAGCACACTTTCATAGACTTTTTGTTGTTTTCTTCCCACTCGAGGTCGCCATGATATGTAGTCATGCACAGGAGACAGCCGCGTCACACAACGCCGAGGGCAGACCTCCGCCGTCATCATCGCCGCCCGAAAACACTCCATGGCCCAACGCATCTCGGCGCCTAGAATGCCGTGCCGCAATGTCTCAGTTCAGCCGGGGTCCATACAGGTGCCTACATATCTCGAGTACGCATGCAAGGTACGTTAATTTCCCACAGACGGTGAGGCGTCGAGATGGGCCGGCAGGGAAACGCGCAGACAGACAAGCATCCCGAAATGGCGGTTGACAAGAATGTCGAGTGTTTTCCATTAGACGTATAATGTAGACGTTGGGTTTTCAAGAAGAGCGAGGTTGCGGTTTGTGGCGGTTTTGGGAGGCTTTGAAAGATGTTACACTCTGCTGTAATCTTTCTTTCTTTCTTTCTAGGTACCAAACCTCAACTGAAACGAACCGTGGCTGCTTTGGAACAGTGAGACATGTTGCACAATTTAGGGATGAGAACTTGTATAACGTGGTGGCTGAACCCAGCATTGCGGGTGCTTGGCATCGAGCAGCTGATGGTCCTACATGTGATCACAGGTACTTGGCGATTATCCCCTTTGCAAAACTAGGCATATGGAGCGCAGAATAAATATATACACACGTTAGACCATTACGAGCACCATATGACTATGATATTTGGTGGTGAACGTCGCATTTGTGTGCGCATGGTTAGTTTTCATGTAAGTGCATGTTTGCTCTGTTCCCCGAGTTTCTGCAAAACTACCCGGTAGGCCATATTCTGGCTCGACGCTGGATGGTGGAGGTATGAATGCGAATTGAGACTCACTATCCGCTTTATCGCAAGAATTGTCGGAATGGCATTCCTTTTTTTCTCAAAGCCGCGATCTGATAATAAATAATACGAGGTCGATCCGCGATGGAATAAGCGCTCGGATGGGAGATCCGTGGGAGCTTGGGCCTCCCCTCCCCTCCCTGTGAGTTCCCTCAGGTACCGGTACAGCCACCACCTCAGGTACCTGCCAGACGGGCGGCGACGCGAAAAGACGGGCTGGACAGCAAATCGGCGCTTCCTTGGACGGTCGAGGGTCTGCGGGATGGCGTGCGTGTCGGGGATGTCGATGCAGGCAATGTCGGAATAGTATGTAATATGTCCTTGTGCTTGCTTCGTAGCTGCAGGGCCGCCGAATGGGTGGTAGGTATGCAGTGCAGCAGCGCCAGCTCGGGGCAACTGTCAGAAATTGATCGGCTGCAGCAGGAAAGACAAGAATGCTGAGATGATGTTGAATAGAGAGGTGGCACCGCCAATTTCATCATCTTGACAGCCCTGGTTGCAGCCTCGGGACCCTTCTCTCTCCACACAGTCGCACCGAATCCTGGCAATGCCATTAGTAACAAGGCTCCGCTATAGCGGTGAGTCAGTCGTCAAGGCACCTCGGGCAAGGCAACAGAACAGATTCGATGGATTCTGCAGACCCAAGGGGGAAGGTCGGGGAGGGGCGGTGGTGGAGTTGGCCAAGTGCATGGCCGTTTGTTAGCGTGGGTGAGCATCTTGAATAGGGAAATCGAAGAAGAGAAGAAGAAGAAGAAGGGATATGAGGCTGTTCACGTGGATGGTGGTGGTGACTGCCTTTGTTTGACGGTGGTATGAAGAACAATGGTGGGAGAGTACCAGTGTTTTGCTCCGGATGATGAACAATCTCGAACTCGTCGTGCAGAGATGAGATATTGCATTCTCAAGCCCGGAGGGCGGAGCATGTGGCACCGTGGGAGGGACGTATGTAGAGCCAGGCGCACTGCCATCGCGCAGAAACTGGTGACTCAGTGAAATCAATTGGTGAGTCGACGCTATCAGATGCAATGCCAACTGAATGACACCTTATGCGTGGAAATGCGGGAAATGGATGCAGCTGATGATCGACCTGCCCATTGGCGGGCGAGCCACAGCCGAGATGCATCAGAGACGGCCGAACTGCAGTACAAGAGAAGTAATATGGTACCTAGGTACTCACTACCTAAGGTACGTTAGTACCTTACCTAGTAGAACCTGGTCAGTACCTGGCACTAAGATTCGCGAAACTTCAGGCACATCCCTCGAGTTATCAATCCTGGTAAGCATGCGTGATAATCAGCAGAATGCTTCGAGGCAAGACAATTTGACTTTGTGACCAGATGGCAGTTCCCTTTCGTCTCGCCCGCCGGCATCTCTGTCATGGTCACAGGAATAGTCGTTCATCATCTAAACTCTCAATACTGCTCAAGCCTGCCTCAGGCCTAGCGGGAGCATAAGCCGGCGTCCAATCGCCCCGAAAGAGTTAGCAGGCCAGCCTCGTGTTTCTTTTCCCTTTACGGAGGAAGGTATCAAAAGAGATGTCCTCGCGTCGCTAACATTAGGCGTTAGTTAGCGACGCGAGGACATCTCTTTTGATAGCTTCCTCCGTACAACGGCGATAGATCCATGATCTCGGAGTCCGCTTGTGTGGCACTCCTTACGAGGTACCGAGTATAAGCCCGCAGCCGTAATCACCTTATATGCTCATCATGTGCTTCTGAGCAGCGAGCAACAGCTTCAGAGCATCGCACTAATGCAGCTGCGGCCGTGTGACTCTTGTTCCAGCACTCCCACACACAACCGCCGCCTTTGACTCTGAACTGCATCATCGTCCGTGCCGGCGGGCCAGTGACCGGTTGGATTGCGAATGTTCTGGCAGGGACACGACCTTTGCTAGTTGCTTTGTGTGGTCGCATACTTAGAGGCCACGATGCCTTCAAGTTGTTCAAACAAGAAGATCATTCAACATCATCTGCATCTCTCTTGATGCTACTTAAGGTAGGTATAAGAGGTACATCCGAAGTACCTTTACCTTATCCACCCTCGCCGAACTGCTGCATGTACTCCGCATGTTAGCACACGTTAGTACGTACATTGCAGAGCGTCAAATCCATTCTCAGATACCTTATGAGATAGACCAGGTAAGGCACGCTATTATACCAAACCTCATCATATGCCACTTCTGCCCTACACGACAGACTCATATTGCAAGTGCATATTGAGGAAGCACAAGACAAAAAGTCCCTTCTTTCTGGCATCCACCCCCACTGAATCGCGCGGAAGCCGCAATGGACGCTCGCTGTCCGCTCTTTCCCCACCAATTGCAGCTGCCATGCCGTATTAGTCTGGCCGGTACGAGCAAGAGCGAGTCCACAGCAGCCGCGATTACCTTTCCAGGCCTGCACAGGCGCAGGTACCGGTACTCGCGCGCCTGTCCTTGCCTCCACCTCCGGGCGTACCTTGCCTGACGCAGCACGCCGCATCCCTGGGCGCGCCCTGATGCCCACCCGCGGCACCGCTGCCAGGGAGAGCTATCAGCGCTTGCTCCACAGCAAGCGGCCAGTTGGAGGACTAAGCTCGGCGTACCTGTACTTCCCCGTCATACCTTTGCCTTGCCTTGCCTTGCCTTGCCTTGACCTGTCCGGCCCTCGTCGCCTCCGAATCTTTCTTCCGCTTTTCTCTTCCATCCTCTCCTACTCGGCCCTCGACCTTTGCTGATTGTCCCTTCTTTATGCCCGTGCAGCTGTTGACGCTATGAGTGTCTAGAGAGGCAACGACGAAAGCTCACTCGCCAGGAACGGAGACGACACTGTTGGTCCTCGTCCGGGTCTCCTTTTCTCTGCTTTTCCGCACCCTCTTACACCGCGCCTTGCCCCGCGAACCCGCCAGTCTGCGCAGCTTCAACGCCGCCGGGAACCGCCAGGGCGCTGCCCTCCTGCTTCGAGCCTCGGGCTGTTCGAGATCATCTCTTCCAGTATCGCTACGACTTTCTTCTACCTGCGTGCCGGGCAGCTTTTGCCCCTAGCCAGAACCAGCCATTATGGGCTTCGCTCAGTGCTCATGGCCGTTCTGGCGAGTCGATGACTTCACCCTGTGCTTTCAGAAAAAGTAGGTTTTTCTTTCCCCGTCGGCCCCCCGAGTCACGTCATATGCTTTCTACGCGCTATTCTCTGCTGCTGCCACGAACAATTTGGCTAATGTACAATTATTGAACAGCTACCTCGCCATCCTCTTCCCGTTAATAGTAATTGGTATCTCTTTCTTGCAACTTGCTTTTTCCAACATTGGCCGTCTTCGCAATGGCAAGAGCAAGGGTTATAGCTCCATCTCGGCCGACGATAACGTGCCCAATCACACCGAAATCCCTTCGGACGAACAACCCGACGACAGCGACGACGACTCCGACGACCTTGAGATCAACGGCGGCCGCTTGGCTCTGGCTAAGGTGACCTCCAGGGGCTCGATTGTGCAGGCCGACACTCCCACCGGCCAGCGCCTCTCGCAGTTTGTCGAAGAGCTCGCCCTTGCTGGGCTGGTCGCGATCAACGCCTACGCTCTTGTTACTGGTGCTTTGGGCCCTGATACCCACCTGGTGGCCATTGCTGGCCTGACGACGTGGTTATATACCTTGATCCTGGCCACGCTGCGAGTCGCCCTGGGCACCTCCAAGTGGCGGATTCCTCGCATCTGGAACCACACCGCCACCATCTACGGCTGCAATTGGGTCCTCACCGTCTTCGTCTTCCGCTCCGCCATCATCCACCCTTACTCCAAGCTCTCCCAGAGCCTCATTTCCGCGATTTTTGCCCTCAACACTCTGCTATTCGCCATTGCTGCCTGCACTAGAAAGGGCAACAAGACGGTTGTGTTGGAGTGGGAAGATGGGATCGAGCCCTCTCGCGAACCCCTCGCCAGTCTGTTCTCGATTGCCAGCTTCGCCTGGGTCGATGCCATCGTCTGGCAAGGCTGGAGGAGGCCCCTGGAACTGGAGGACGTCTGGAACCTCCTGCCTAAGGACAAGGCCGCCGCCGTTATTGCCAATTACAGGCTTGCAAAGAAGACAACTGCCCTTTCGTGGCACTTGCTCAAGTATTTCCGCGGGCAGCTTTTCATGCAGTGCTTGCTCGCGGCCATTGCCGGTGTCTTCACCTTTGCTCCCACCTTGCTCCTCAAGGCCATCCTGCAGTATGTGGAACATCCCGAGTTTGCACCCGTCAGCGTTCTCTGGCTCTTCGTAATTGCTCTCCCCGTTCTTGACACCATCCGTTCGTACTGCGATGGTATGGCTCTTTGGATTGGCCGCAAGATCTGTATCAACGTCCGTGCCATCATGGTTGGTGATATTTATGCCAAAGCACTGCGCCGTAAAGCTGCCGCCGGCAAGGACAAGATTTTACTCGGTGAAAAAGCCAAATCGAACAATGACCAAGGTGTCGAGTCTAGCGGCAAAGGCTTCGTCGGGAAGATCAAGCACGCTCTTGGGCTCGGTAAGAAGCAGAAGAATGCCGCGCCTACGGGCGATGCCGAAGCCGCCAATGCGGCCTCCAAGGCGAGCGAGGTCAAGATTGGAGCTGATGAGCAGGCCAACCTGGGAACTATCATCAACCTCATGTCCGTCGACAGCTTCAAGATTGCCGAAATTACCGCCTACCTGCATTTCTTGTGCGCTTCGGCCCCGACGCAGCTGACCGTCTCCATCTTCCTGCTATGGCAGCTCATGGGTTTGAGCGCCATTCCGGGTATCGTCGTCATGGCCTTCCTCTTGCCCGTCAACTACATGCTGGCTCGTGGCTTCAACCAGACTTCCAAGAACATTATGGCTGCTACTGACAAGCGCATCAATGTGACGAGCGAGCTCCTCCAGAACATTCGCATCATCAAATTCTTCGCCTGGGAGCGCCGATTTGGCAAGATTGTCGATGAGAAGCGCCAAGCCGAGCTCAAGGCTCTGCGCTCTCGTTTCCTCCTATGGGCTCTCGCGGTTGCCATCTGGAACTCGGTCCCGGTGCTCATCACCTTCTTCTCTTTCTTGGTCTACACCCTCGTTGAGAAGAAGCCCCTGTATCCCTCGGTTGCCTTTACGGCTATCTCGCTCTTCATGCTTCTTCGCGTTCCTCTCGATCTCATTGGTGATATGTTTGCTCACGTCCAGGAAGCTAAGGTCTCCATTGATCGAGTGGAAGAGTACCTCATGGAGGAGGAGACGGAGAAGTATGAGCAGCTCGGCCTGGACAATGTTGATGAAACCGGCAAGAAACGCATTGGCTTCCGGGATGCCACCTTGATATGGGGTGGAAAGGACAACGTGGCTGAAGACGGTTCCAAGGCATTCCGGCTCCTTGATCTTGACATTGACTTCAAGATTGGCAAGCTCAACATCATCGCTGGCCCAACCGGTTCTGGCAAGTCGTCCATGCTCATGGGGCTTCTTGGCGAGATGACGCTCGTGGAAGGCAAGGTGTTCTGCCCTGGCGGTCGCAGCCGAGAAGACGTTCGCCCCGATCCCGAGACCGGGCTCGCTGATACCATTGCATATGTCGCCCAAGCTGCATGGCTTTTCAACGCCAATATTAAGGACAATATCATCTTTGCCGCGCCCTACGATGAACAAAGATACAACGACGTCATCGTCGCTTGCGCTCTGCAGCGCGATCTCGAAATTCTTGACAATGGAGACGAAACATTAGTCGGCGAAAAGGGTATAAGTCTCTCTGGAGGCCAGAAGCAGCGCATTTCTCTGGCTCGCGCCCTCTATTCGAACTCGGCTCACCTCCTCCTCGACGACTGCCTCAGCGCCGTTGACTCGCATACAGCCCAATGGATCTTCACCAACTGCATTAACGGTCCGTTGATGAAAGGCCGCACCTGCATCCTCGTTACGCACAATGTGCAGCTCTGTGTCCCTTCCTCCGATTACGTTGTTCTGCTCGAAAACGGCAGGGTCACCGCCCAGGGGCCCTCACAAGAGGTCATCGCCTCGGGCAAGCTCGGCGAGGAAATCCAGCGCTCTCGGCCCGCCTCCCACGTGGCTTCTCGTGTGCCATCACGCGTACCCTCCAGTGTTGGTGATGAGGAGACCATGCTCAACGGCAACGGCGACGCCTCCGGCGCTGCAGACGGCTCCAAGAAGGATAAGAAGGCGGAAGCGTCAAAGGCCCTTACGGACGAGATAGTGGCTACGGGAGCCGTCAAATGGTCGGTTCTGAAGGCCTACCTGTCTTCGATGGGGCCCTGGTGGTTCTGGATTGTCGCCTTGATGGTGTTTGGCATGCAGCAACTCTCGACCGTTGCCACCAACATATGGGTTCGAGAGTGGGCCAATCAGTATATCGAGGAGGAGACGGCCAATGTCTCATACAGCACCTTTTCTCACGTCTACGGTGCTGCATCTTTCCTCAAGGGATCTTGGGCCTCTGTCGCCACCCTGGGCAACGACGCGCAATCTTTTGTTCAGCCAGCTCCGGACATTCTGGACATTCCGCAAGACTTCCTCCAGCCTCGTCCGACAGCAGTGCCGCAAGTCAATGTCGCCTACTATCTCGGTGGACTTGCCCTAATCGGTGTTATTGGCGCCGTAGCCGCTCTGATCCGAGACGTCTGGATCTTCTTTGGCTCTCTGACTGCATCGAAGAGTATCCACGACCGATTCATCACCTCCGTGACGCGAGCCAAGTTCAAGTTCTTCGACGTGACCCCTCACGGTCGGCTCATGAACCGCTTCAGCAAGGACCTTGAGGCTGTGGATCAGGAAATCGCGCCCACGGCCATTGGTATGATGACTTGCGGTCTCTCCCTCATTGTGACGATTGTGCTTATTGCAATCATTACTCCTCGCTTCCTCATTGCTGCTTTTTTCATCGCTATCCTCTTCTATGTCGTTGCCGCTTTCTATCTACGCGCCTCTCGCGCCCTGAAGCGCCTGGAGTCGGTCCAGCGCAGCCCGCTCTTCCAGCAGTTCAGCGAGACCCTCAGCGGCATGACGACAATTCGAGCGTACGGTGATGAGAGACGCTTCATTCGCGACAATCTAGCCAAGATCAACTTGCAGAGCCGGCCTTTCATCTATCTCTGGGCCTGTAACAGATGGCTCGCGTTTCGGGCTGATTTACTCGGCAACCTGGTTTCTTTCTTTGCAGGCGTCTTCATCATCAAGAACCTAGGCAAGATTGATGCCGGTGCGGCAGGTATTTCCTTGAGCTACGCATTGAACTTTACGGAGAACGTTCTGTGGCTTGTTCGCCAATACGGCATGAACGAGCAAAACATGAACGCCATGGAGCGGGTCAAGGAATATCTAGATGTCGAACAAGAGGCTCCGGCAATCATTGAGGACTGCCGACCTCCGGAGAACTGGCCTGCTGAGGGTGGTGTCGAGTTTGTCAACTACACTGCTCGGTACCGTGCTGAGCTGGATCCGGTTCTCAAAGGAATCTCTCTCAAGATCAACCCCAGGGAAAAGGTTGGCATCGTGGGACGAACTGGCGCAGGCAAAAGTTCCTTGACCCTGGCCATTTTCCGTGCCCTAGAAGCCGATTCAGGAAGCATCATTATCGACGGCATTGATATCAGCAAGATTGGTCTCCAGGATCTCCGAGAGAACATCACTATTGTGCCCCAGGATCCCACACTCTTTATGGGTACGATTCGAACGAACCTTGATCCGTTCGATCAGTATACGGACGAGCAAGTGTTTGAGGCCCTGAGACGCGTTCGACTTATTGGAGAGGACGAGGCGGTCAGCCCCACCACCCCTACCGGCCAGATTACAGCCGAAGGGGAGAGCTCAGGGGTCTCATCTGGCAGCCGTACCCCTTCAATCGCCACAAACAAGAACATCTTCCTGGATCTGTCCTCTCCCGTATCCGAATCCGGCTCCAATCTCTCTCAGGGTCAACGACAGCTGTTGTGCTTGGCACGAGCGATGCTCAAGAAGCCCACCGTCCTGGTCATGGACGAGGCTACAGCATCCATTGATTACAACACGGACTCGAAGATTCAGAAGACCATCCGCGAACTCACCGGGACCGTCATTACGATTGCGCATCGTCTTCAGACTATTGTGGACTACGACAAGGTGCTCGTGCTGGACAAGGGTGAGGTGGTCGAGTTTGATCACCCGTGGAAGCTGATCAACAAAAAGGACGGAACATTCAGAAGCATGTGCCAGACTAGTGGCGACATGGACACATTGCTCTTGGCCGCCATGAAGAAGTGGGATTCGGGACGTGAGGAGCGAGAAGCGCAGAGTTAGAGGCAAAGACGCGCGCAGCCCGAGACAGAGAAGTCGATGAAAAGACTGACGAAACCAACTAATAATGTTACTGGTACTACAATCGTACCCAAAAAGGGGGGTTGAAGAGACTGATAGAACAGAACAAAGTACATTAGGTGTCGAGAGGACGGGCACACAAAACATGATGTATGAGCATGATTAGTATTTATCTTTATGCTTGGATAGTACATAGAAGTATTATTGAAAGCTTTCATTTACATGATTAGTGCCGCGGCTTGAATATTTCTGGTTTGTATTTGAGTAATGGATACAGGCTTGAAGGCAACTGACGGTGAGATTGAGACTAATTCTTAGGTCGGATGGGTACTGAGAAGGAGGGCGAAGACGAAACTCTCCACCTGGCACGCTAGACTTTCTTGTCAGGTTGTTGATTTTTCATATTCGAGACTATTCTCCTTGTTCAGGTGTTTTCCTCCGTCAAGGCCAAGCAGGCCCCCCTTAGCTTAGTGATACACAGCAGATAAGCCGAACTAAACCCCCCTCTTTACCTTCTCTGCGAGCTGCTGCCACCACTCATACTCTGGATGCCAACAGTCTCCCCTTCCCGCAACTTGTATCCCAGCCCGTACTTGTTTCCAAACGAAGGATCAGTTTCCTTTGCAGGCGAGGGTGTGGATGAGGACGGGGACGAGGGCAAGGACGTAAACGAGGCGGCGCGGTCGGCGGAGAGCTGCTGCAGCGAGCCATCCGATATGCATCCGAGCCACTGGGTCGAAGACTTTCCGGCTCTGATGTTCTTGACGTGGAGAATATCCCCTGGGGGGAACACAATGACTTGGTGGCTGTTGTCTTCGGCGACGACGTTGTCCAGGACGTGGACCCTTTGTCGGGATGCTTGGGCGACGGCCAGATTACATGCTTCAAGACACTGCTCGGCCATTTCGATTTGCTGGAGCAGTCGGAGGCGGCCCTCTTCCAAGTATTGCTGCTGCTGCTGCTGCTTTGGTTGGTCTGGTGTGTCGTTAATGGCTAGGGACCTTTCTGTGAGGGCCAAGAGCTGCTTCTGCAACTCGGCGAGCATGTGGGCGACCTTGTCTCTGGCATCGGTAATAGTCGTAGCAGTTTCGGTAGGTGAGTCTTGTTCCGGCTGGCTGTTTGGCAGAGTATGCAGGAAAGATGTTGCGTCCTCGCATATGCGCAGGCATTGCTGAGCACTCTGCCTCTCTCTTCTCAGCCGCTCGATGACCTCATTGGCGGCCGAGTCTGGGCCTTGGCGAGAAGCCTGCGCGGTGATGGCGAGCTTTTGGTCAATAACCTTTAAATGGGCCTTTAGATCGGTTGTCGCTTCTTGGATCCTGACCTTGTACTGGTCCCTTGCCTCGTGAGTAACTGGAGCATTTTGCCTAGTTGATTGGTGTCAGCTCTAAGAGTTTTGAGGCATATCCAAGGGCTTCTTGTTCCTGTTCTTGATGAAGCTGGTGACAATGGTGTAGCAAGAGGGCAACCCACATTTTGAGTCTCTCGAGGGTAATGGCAATGGTGGATTTATAGCCCACCAGCACATCTCCAAAATCTCTGATGTCGCCGCCCATGTATTTGATCTGAGTCCAGTCTCGGAGGCATGTCTTTGGATCACCTGTTGAAGCTTCCGGGCATCTCAAAATGACAGCGTTGAACTCCTGGCAAATCTGATGGCAGCAAAGCAGTGGGAGCTTGACCAGGGATATCACAGGACCCTCGTCAGTGGCCACGCTTTTGAGGGACTCGAGAATCTGTATAAGTGACTCGATTTCGGAGTTGAGGTCGCGTATTGCCCGCTCATTGTTTAGAACGCAATGTGTCGTCTTTTGCAAAGTCCTGCTGGAGTCAATGGCGGCTTTGAGAAGGCTAAGCACTCCGGATGAGGAAGAGATGGAATTCATGACGGGTCTGTCCGGGAGATGTCGTAATAGCTTTCGAGGATTCAAGGGGATTTATTTCCAGAGACACGATTACTTGTCCAGATGGATAGCCGTCCGTATATAGGCCGCCGGTTCATCTTGCTATGACTTCGTCACTCGACCTCGATCATGCGGCTGCGGCCGGTTAGAACTGGCGCGCGGCAAATTCTTAGCCAAGCGAGACGCAGAATACAGAAGATTTGTTACCGCGCCTCCTCTGTAGAAACATTGGCGTGCCATTGGTGAGCTAGTCATTGTTCCCAGCGAGCATAGAGATTCATTAGCAGAGAGCGGCTGCGTGCAAGTCGAACACTTGTCCGAAGCATGTACTGGTTCGTTGCTGGTCGTGAAGTCGTATCAACAATGGTGGCAGATTCAGAAACGACACGGAGAGGTGACAATGGAGGTGGGGTCGCTCAAGGCAGAAGTTGTCTCATGGGCCAGGGCCACGAGCCGATGTGGGCTGGCGAAGAAGCCTTTGACCAATACCAAACGATGAAGTGATGTTTCGTGTCTGTCTACCCAGAGAAGCGATCGATCCGCTTTGGAGGGACAGTCTTTGTGATTATCAGCCTGGTGTCGTGACTCTGCTCCTATTGTCTGGTGGTTTTGTCGTCTGCATGCTGTCAGTCCAAGAGGCAGCCCACAGCGTCGAGCAGCGCCATAGTCTGGTAGTCACAGACGCCTTGAAGAAGAAACACCATGTTGATTCGATGCCTCCAAGCTGACACGGTTCGTCGGTCTCGCCTCGTCTCGCCCTCGTTTCATCTGGGCAGCAGGTGAAATGCCGCGAAGCCACGACGGCGTCGAGTCGGGCGTTGCCGCTTCGGGCATCATGCCACGAACAAGTGGAGGCGGTGCTGAAGAATCAAAGCGGCGAGCGACGTAAGCCAGCAAGCAAGACGAGCTTCTAGGGCCGTTCAGCCGCCAGTTGTTTTGTTAGCTATCGACGCACTCCTGCATCCCATATCCATAGTAGGGCACCTACGCCTGCCTGTCTGCCCAGCGATTCGCCTGGAGAGAGAGATAAAGCCGAGGGATTGAAGCCACGTCTTGCTTCTCCCGACTATTGACTGAAGAGTTGGAGGATCTTGTTTGAGAGAGTCCGACGAGAACGATTTCCCTGCTTTATCCAGTCGAAGAAGAGTGAGTTGAAAGAGTACCTATAGCTACTTCCTATAGGTAGAATCTCGACAGGAAAAGAGACAACGTGAACAGGCCAGGAACCACCGCTACACCTGACGCTTACGTACCTGCCTCTCT